>QBDW01006338.1:0-69304 GCA_003261595.1 Maconellicoccus hirsutus | reverse complement strand
CCCAAAAATCATATCGGCAAGCTATTTTGTAGCATTTTGAATTCCTGGAGAAAAATGGAAATCGCGCTGGAGGCTCCAGAACGGCTCGCCGACACGGGTCCGAATTAGGGGGAATACCATTTTTCAGTCGATTCCGATATGCGTGGACGAAAAACGGATTTTTTTTCAATTCGTGATGCTTTACTGTGAGAAAACCTGTCCTGGAAAAAAGCACTCGAGGTGTTCGGCTGGAATTTCCCAGAAATGTAGTCAAGTCGGTTCAGTAGGTTGGGAATAAGAGAGAACCACGTTTTTAGCTGCCCAATCTCAAATGGACGCCTTCTGGAGCATTTCGAAGTTTCTGGAGAAAATTGAAATCGCGCTGGAGGCTCCAGAATGCCTCGCCGACGCGATTTTCGGGTTCAACGGGTTCGAATTAGGGGGAAAATATTTCTTTCGTGATTTAAAATTATTTTTCGAGTTTTTTTCTATTTTTTTTTATATTCTTTATTTTTAATCGAAATTTCGTAATTTTCAAATTTCAAAAATTCGTCAAAAATCGAAAAGTTAATTTGGGCAGCTAAAATTTTGGTTTTGGGGTTTTTTTGACATGCTCTTTTCAAAAATCCAACTCCCGTTCAAATCCGAGCCGGACACCTCGAGAGGTTTCCTTGTTGGGTGTGTTCACTGAATGAATGATTACCCCGAATAATTTCGGACGGTCCAGAAATGCTTATTTGAATTCGATTTGATCAAAAATTGACCAAAATGGTTCCCTCAACGTTACATTGAAATTACCACAGCATCAAGTGAGTAGTTCATCATTTAATTTTTTTTATTGTGTAATTTACAAGATTACGTACAATTGAGCGTTTTTTTGGGGACTTCGATTCGATATGACGAAAAAACTGTAAGGACAAAAATTGTAAAGAATCAAAAAATGAATATTTTTTATGCTTTTCTTTTTTTCATATCTCTTCAAATCGTCACGTTACTTTAAACAAAACTCATTTCATTATTTTCTAGAACTTCACTTCAAACGTATTCTCTATTAAGATGAGTTTCTCGAAATATTAAACGAAACTACCGACATACGAAGAGAAAAAAAAGACTATTAACGAAAACCACAAAGATAACACCACACTGAGATAAATTTTGGCAACGGATCAACGATTTTGCCTCATAACGTAATTATCCCGATAACAAACATCCGCGAATTTGTTAGCCTCACGTTTTCGATTCTGGTGAAAAACACATTCAATAACACACAAATCGACGCAAGAAAAAACCTCTTTTAATTCGATTCCTCTCGATATTACACTATATTCGATCAACATTTGATTTCTTTCGTGATCACATTTATTATTTAAAAATCACCCGAGATGAAATTACTCGTTGTATTTGTTACAGCGGCGCTCATCGTGATGGTCACGTGCTTCCCGCAATCCAATGATCAGAACCATGAGCAAACTTCCAGGCCACTTCCATTGTGCGTTTGGGAACCCAGTATCAGTCAAATTACCTCACGAAGTGCCAACGAATGTCAGCAGATTTGTCACGATGTGTGTACAGCCACCGGATGCGAAGGGTACAAGTCGTGTGAGTTTGTTGAAGCACTTAAATATAATTGTTTCTGTATAAAGGACGCGAACTATAAAAATTAGTCACATCTTTGATGCGATGGAGAATATTTATATTGTAGTTTTAAAATAGACATTTAGCAATAAGATAAGTCATTACTTCAAAGAAGTAATGGTCTTGTAACAACAATTATTTTTTTTAACTATTTTTATTTCATGTCGAAGCGCTCCATTCCTTTTTATTGTTTTGTACATCATATTCGTACAATTAGTTTTGTTTCCTCGTGCTTACGATTTATTAAATAATTCTAGAAGTTGATGTAAGTTTGATGGAAGGATTCGGTCGACATCTCCTTCTCATTTAAAGCGATTTCTCACAATTGTTTTTTATGATTTTACAATGAGTTGTACTATACACATCCTCCCGTCCCGCTTTACTCCTGTAACTCCTTTTGAATTTTTTTAATTTTAGAAAAATTCAGACATTATATTGTTGAAAAAAAAATTGAGAATTTTACTTTCTCTATAAAAATCATTCCCTTCCAGCCAAAAAAAGATTTTTCAAGTTCCGCAGATATCGCCTATTTTAGGCACGAATTTTGATTTGTATATAAAACACTGAAAATTAGAGACATCGCTGAACTTTAGCGGCTAAAAATTTTACCATAGCACATCCTCACGATACCAAATCGATCCCTCATAGCTACGAAGAGGTCAAGGGCTTGAAATTTTGATTCAAACTCAGCATTTTTGTATAATTTTGACGACTTGGACAAAAAATGGATATTTTAAAAAATTTTAAAAATTCACCAAAAATCGAAAAATAAACTTTAGCAGGTGAAAATTTGGCTTTGGGAGTTTTTTTATGTCCTTTTTCCAAATATTCAAGTTTCGTCAAAAACCGACATGAACTCCTTTGACAGTTCCCTGGTTAGTAAGAAACTGTGCATCACATGAATGATTAATTATTTGTTGATAATTAAACATGTAATTTATTTTCATAACGCAGAGTAAAACATATGAAAATACGAATAATTAGGACGATATTTCATTCGAATTGATTAGAACGATTGAAAATAAATGGGTTCACTTACAGAGCAGTTGCAGATTCGAAGGAGGATTCAGCTCTCAGCATCACGAATCGAGAAATTGCAGCTCGCCAGCTTCTGGAAACAAATACAAAGTAATTAAAAATTACGAGATCTAAATTCAAGTAACTGTTACTCGATAAATTATCCTTAATAATGATATTTAATCAATTTTTATTTCAGAAAGAACTCAAATTTCCCAAAAGGTGTAGCTATAGCATAGACGTGATTTTCGAATTTTTCAAGCATATCGTCGATAACGATCTCCCCGGGGAAATATTAAATTTTTTATATGTTTTAAATCTCCAAAAAAAAAAACAAATTTTCGACCTACTACTTTTTCAATGACTAAAAGAGGCTCAAATTTTGCTTATGAAGTGAGCAAATTAAACAACCTATCAAAGTAAAAATAAATGTTGAGGATTAGGTTACCTACTTTAAAAAATGATGATAAAAATAGAAAAACTACTGAAAAAAAACAGGTAATTTCATTTTTGAAAAGAACCAACAAATTTCTGCTTTTTCCCCAAATTTATAAAATTTTATTGATTTGTGTACTTCCACGTATTTCATGTTTTCCTTTTTTTTAATACAAAAAAAAAAAATAGAAAAAAATCACGGTAATTTAAGGATTTTGTAAACGAGGTTTTTAAAAAGTTGTCAAATGACGTCCATATTAATTTTAGGATTGCATATGTTTACATTTATTTTTGAAAAAACGCATACTTTAGATGTACGAGTATTGATGCAAAAAGAGTCATTTTTTTGCATATTGTGCCACAATTTGGTGATTAGTTTCAAAAATTTATTTTGGCTAAGAGTGAGTAAAATTTCGAAAAACATGTATTTAAATTTTCAATAATTTCCTAAAAAGGAAAAAGTTATCAATGTATTGTTGTACCTTGGAATTTTTGGCATTTTCACGCATAAATAAACATATCTGGTAGAATATTTCAAGAGCTGTAAGAAAATTTATCAACGTTATAAAAATTATTTTCATTTCATATAAATAGAAAAAACTTTTCGACTTTGTATTCTATTAATCGTATATTAAACCTGTATCTTTTTTACTTCGAAGAAAATATGTAATTATATTCGAATCAAAGAACAAATAAATTGCATGATGGCAACTATAAAAAAGGTTTTTTATGATAGTGACAGTCAATAATGAATATAAATTACGACGTAATTACAATCGTTTATTAGATTCATCGGTCCATTTATTAATTGCAATTATACACAAGACACGAGTAGAATGAAATAATGATAAAGAAATTACAAGATGTAAAAAAAAACCTTTTTCAAGTTCGACATCATCTCCATATTCGTTAGTTCAATCGCGTCTTTTAAATCATCGAAGAGATTGATAAACCCCGGAAAAAACCAATTCTCATTCCATCAACTCCTTAATATTTACAATTTCGACCGCTTGCGTGAATTCTTCCACCATATTCAAACTCGATCTAACAATATTTTACAAAAATGATGAAAATATCATGCTTCTTCGTGATGCTCGTCGTCGGTACGGAGTTGACAACTTCCACAACACCGGAGAAGAAAACTACGAGTAACACATGCTTCGTTAACAACGAACCCTTCGACTTCAAAGTAGTCGAACAAATTCTAGACAATTCCATAAATAAACCTTGCCAAGTGGATGGCGCGTTCTTCAACGGATCAACCACATGTGCCATCACATGTAGTATAGGATGTAAATTATGCAATGGGTATGCTGAATGCAGACCTTATGCAGGAACTCCTTATCTGTATCAATGCCATTGCATTCGATCGAGAAGCAGTCACGTAGCAGAAACCGGTCGTCAATGAAGCGATTGCGCGCATGCGCTAGTATTTTCGTGTTTGTTGCTAAACGTGCGTCGAATCCGGTTGACGCATGCGCGATAGTGAAATAACGTTTGTGAAACGTTTTCGCCAAGATTTTCCACACGTACTTTAAAGAGTAGATTTTAGATTCGAAATTTGTAAATTTATTAATAGGACATATTTATTTATAAATATTCCTCGTATACACACAACATTTATTTTTTTTCGAATATTTCTCAATTTATCGCGTCATCTCCATAAAAGAATGGTTATTTAAAGTATGATAAAAAATTTCTTAAAGCAAAATCTATACATGAAAACAGCTCTGCTTCAACACAGACAAACCAAGAACTCAGTCGTGTTCACTACACAAGTACGCAACGCTGGTGAAAAAGAAGCACTCAAAGTTAACTGAAACAGACTCATTCAATGACAATAATATTCAAGAGATCGCTTCTTTATTTTATAATGTACCAAGTAAAGAGGTTTCCTTCTTTTACAAAAATGACAACAATTAATTTAAAATTTCACATCGATAAAACTTCAAGATTAAATTACACATTCCTTTTTGCTTATTTCACAAAGCAAAACTTCTTAAACAAAAGGATAACTACCAGCGGTTGCTACTCCACAGTGATTATTCCTGTTGCGGGCTATTTTCATATAACCCCCAATCCCCCAAGTCACATCCCAAGAATTTTTTATCAACCAGTAATCCTTGTTATTTTCCGTTCCGTACCCGACGATGAGAACAGCGTGAGCCAAAAAACGATCTTCGCTTCGGCACTTCTTCTCGAAGTAAATCCCTGAAATACCACACTCAAAGATATGATACTTGAAAGCAATTACATAATAGCATACAAACCACTTCTATAGTAATGAAATGACATATGACTAGCGTCAATGGCTATAGATATCGGTCCAACTGTGGCCACGGCTATTTTAAGTTGATCTTCGTCACCTGAGGGTAACATTACGTAGCCACGAACCGAGGCGCCGGAATATTTTGGTTTATTTCTGCACACGTCATCCTAAAACCGAATTGTCGATTTGAACAACCCCGTTTATTTCAAGCAAGCTGTAATAACGTTTACTTTGGCTTCATAGGGATAAGATTTCTCGGTATCAATACCCTTGTTATCATTGATGTAGGCATATGCATTCGGCATATCTCCTCCGCCGCATCCATCATTATCGTATTGCTTAGAACAATCGATAAGGTTCTGCTCGCTTAATGATACTAATTTCCCGGTTTTCCTGAACGTCTGCCCTTCCAACGATCCCGTCTAAAAGACAAAGAATTGTAGACGATGCGCACATCAAACACCCACCCACTCACCGTGCTAAATGCCCAACACGACCCACAAAAGCCCTGATTTTTCACCTCGGTCACAGCACCTTCGGCTGTCCAATTAACAAAATCAGGAAGTATCGCGTTATAAGGTGGAATAAACGAAGCCGCCTTATTGTTTTTCGATCTGGATCTATATCCGTTCGTCGATTTGAGTAATTCCACGTGAGTCTGAAAATATAAGCATCGCGTGTACCAATTTTAAAGCATTTTATTACTTACCATATCGCCGAACTGGTTCATTTCCATTTCAAAGGATACTTCGCCATTTGCGAAGCGTTCGTTGTGACGATTGATTTTCATCTTGTTATCTGCGAATATCTTCATTCTTAGGTTATCTTCAATGTGGTCGTATTTTTTCGAAAATCGAGCCTGTATAGCGGATTAATTACACGACATGTCTACTAAGTAAATAATCCAAAAATACACTTACTTTGAATAACCGCCATTCTTCTTCTAATTCATTCGAGGGTTTGGCTGAAAGGCAATTGAAATACAAACAAAGGCTAATGAACGTGATTACTTTCATGATGCGAATCAAAAACTTTTTCTTCGAAAGTACGAAAATTACACTTCAAATATTACAACTTGGCTCACTTTTATAAAAAAAAAAAATCGATAAATTTTCACATAAATCACCAACACGTAGAAGGTTGAATGTAAACTGAAAATCACAACACACGTTCTTCTTCTTCCAACCGGAAGACACATTTCTGAATTAAATCGTGATATATTACTGATTCAATAACAACCCAGGGTGGAATTTTTTAACGCATGAGTCAACTTCATTCAAATTAAGTCAACATAGACAAGAGTACTCTAACCTTTGTCATAATTTTGTGTATTTTTTGATAATTTTCTGCACTTTGGAACAACCGAGGTGTTTGATGAGTTCAAAATCCTCGTTATATTTTTTGATAATTTCTTGCACTTTGGAACAATCGAGTAGGTGTTTGATGAGTTCAAAAACCTCATGTCAGTTACTCGATTTTTCGATAAATACTTGTTTTCACGAACGCGATTCTGTATTCTCAGGAAAAATACTCGTCGATAGAAAAAAATTTCGAAGGTATTACGAAATAACAGTTTTTTGAAAATCTATCTTTAGTAAAGAATTAAATTCTTCATTGATTTTTCAAAGGTACTACTTAAATGCTAAAAAAATATATTGAAATTTACAAAATTTTTATGTATAAAAAAATTTCTGTCAGCATTTTAATTGCTAGTTCAACTCTTATAATTTATTTTAAGAGTTGACAAACAAATTTTCGCTTTGTTTCGTGGTGGAATTTGCCTAAACTTACATTTTGCATAATTATTAAGCAAAACGAAGAACAAGATCAACTGAATAAAATACATTTTATTTTATTATTACATAAAGACACAAGTTGATCATGGAAATATCCATTAACAAACGCGGTCATTTTACTATATCTATTACACATTAGTCAAAATTAAAATAATTAATAACATGCAAATTAAACCAACTAGTATCTACCTCTGGTAGCGACACTACCACTACTATTTCTGTTGCGAGCACTTCCACCAAGAATTCTTGATCAACCAATAGTCTTGATTATCTTCTGTACCTTATCCTAGAACCATATCACGAACGAGATATCCACGTTCGCTTCTGTACTTATCATTGTAGTGTACATCTAAAAAAGAACTTAGTAAAAGAACCAACGAACCGATCAAAATACCATCTTACCTCCTTTTATACGCAAAGAAGTCCAATGGGTTGGCACTGAAGTAAATTGATATAAGACTCGAAGTAGTATTCGGCGGTGCAATTGATGCTACCTGGTATTTTAACGTTGTACAGTGGAATGAGCGATACAAAATTCCCGATTTCATGATGGAACTAGAAATACACAGAGATGCTGATGAGCTCATCGGAGAACATACCACGGCATACGTACCCGATCGCTGAATTTATTTATTCCCAATTCGTATGGAACTTCTCCTTTGACAAAGCGTTCGTTATGGCGAGCGATCTTCAACTTATTCCCCATGAAAACCTTCTTTCTTAACATTTCTTCCATCCTGGAGGAGTATTTTTTGGAAAATTGTATCTGCGAATTGACCAGTTACAGACCACCGAAGAGTTACTTGGTGTCAAGGCTGAAAAGCAATCATTACCTTGTATAATTTCCATTCCCTCGAGAAAATGTCTCTGAACGAGATACAACTTATTATACACAAGCAGCTCGACAATATTATTAGTACTTTCATTTTAAATGGAATACTACGAAAATGTAAAAATTAAGGTATCGGTAATCAGGATCAAGGTTTCATTACATCATCTTACAGCAGTATCTTTCCTTCCTTCAGACTCAGCAGCATAGATCCTACATCCCAATATGAAATCGGATCCAGGATGTTGAAGGATTTCCCAAGTACGTTGATTCCAGGCTGCAGTATCTTTCCTCCTGTTAAATTCTGCAGTGTGGATCCAACATCCAAACGTGAAATCGGGTACAGGATTTCGAAGAATTTTCCATATCGCTTGGTCACAGCCTGCAGTATCCTTCCTCCCACCCAATTCAGCATGGTAGATCCTACATCCCGGTGTGAAATCGGTTCCATCATTTCGTAGAATTTGCCAAATCTCTTGGCTTCTGCTTCAGAATAGTTCTCTCGAGGATATCCTTACTTCCATCAGCTTCGGCTACAAATAAAGGTACCTTCGATAAGCCAATTTCAAAAAAAAAAAAAAAAGGCTTCGCGAATAATTAAAAAATATACACAATTTCCTTTACGCTCAAGTTGCACAAATTATTAATAAAAAAAAAATCTTCACTTACTTGAACTTGAAAACGTATAAACACGATTTCACAAGTATTCTTAGCGAAGAGGAAAAAGACACTGAGCAACGACAGAATCTCAAATGAAATCACAATTTCAACACTTATCACGAATATATTTTGAATAAAGTACTCGTGAGTTATCTTCTTTTCCATACGACCAAATCTTTGGTAAGCTAACAATTCATAACGTCAAATTCTTCCTTACTCGTCCTTTCGTCGAGTACAAAGATGAAGTTCTTGTGATGTTTGTTTGCTCGACCAGACATGGTTTCCTGAAACTCAACTTCATGACGCAATATCCTTCGCGACTTAGCTCGATATGAAATAAATAGGTCATTCACATCATTTCTAAGGTTTATAATCTTCAAAAAAGGATTTCATCATAAGGCGAAATTTCTAATTCAATGTTTGAACATCTCCGTAATCTCAGCTCTTCTCTCCCTCCTCCAGTACTTACACGATATCACTATTTTGAAGAATCAACGTTCGATATGTCGAAACGCAGATGAAATGATTCTGATAAAAGTATCTCGAAACGAATAGTAATAATTTTATAAACACAAAAGTCGATTAATATTTACTTAAGCGAGACTACTCTCTCGTTGAAGGGTCGTAAAGTAATTACTACGATAACGATGAGTTCAATACTGGACGCTTGGTACGTTTCCACAGAAACACAGTTTATACGGTGATTAAAATCAACTTTTGTCCTTTTTCAGTGCGAATGCGACCAGCAATGATGATTTCAGAGCAATATTTCCCACGTTTTCGCAGAACCGCAATTTATAAGGCGAATAAATGTAATTGCTGCCTTGTGCAATGCACATGCAACCAAGAGTACACTCAAGTTTGAAGAGTTGCCGAATCACGAGAATTGAAGGCGCGTTAGTAGCCATTCTGTGGGCTTTTTTCAACGTAGTATTCTTGTACACGATCTTCAGAGATGAGCAATATAACAGGATTCGGTTGGTTGTGGTGACGTCACATGTTTTCAAGTTATTTATCAGTTTCTTTAGCTTTTTTTTCAGTCATATATTTTTTAGGCCCCCTTTTTCTCCTTTGTATACCAGTTTGCGTTTATGAATTAAAAGATGGACCATGTTCAATTTGCATTATTCGTTGATCGCATTTATTTAATTATTAAATTATTTAAAATTTAATACTTCTACTTTACAAAACAATACATAATTAAAACTTTCATTTAGTCTACCAAGGAGAAAGAGTCCATTGTTGTCTTCTTTTTGAAGCTCAAATTCGAAGTTCTAATTTATTATTTTCTTTTGCAAATATATAATAATCATTTTCCACTTTCGCTTTGTCTATGTCTAATTAAAAATTAAAGATGAATAATTTCAACTGTACTAGTCTGTATTTGTAATCTGTATTCTTAACTTTTTACACAATTGTATTCGTAAGTTAAAGGGAAATATTTTTTATCAGATTTTGAGTTGAATTAGAGATTTTACTCAATTTGGCTCTGAATTTGAACACTTATTTCTCACATGATGAGCTGCAACAACTACATCAACAATCACCACACAAACAATAATAATAAAAAAATGAAAAATTTCATACTCGCATTCTCCACACAAAAACCCCGCATAATGCAGAAAAATAAACCACAGTCAAATATACTCACACCAACGGATACGTAGCATAATCAGCAATATGACAATAACTACCTAGATTACGTACAAATTTAAAATACCCATTTAAACCCCACTTCGGACCAAAGGAATTCTTCAGCAGCCAATAATCCTGTCCATTCTCCGTACCATATCCTACTGCCAATACAGCATGGCCCATACTTTCTTCACAAGAAGCTGGTCTCATTATACCTAAACCGAAAATCTCGATCAATTGATGAATAAATCACAGTCATCATGAGACATACCTCCTTTATAAAAATCTATCTCGTTTTCATACGAGATCATGACTGAAATTGGTCCTACAGTGGCTACAGCTATTTTAAGAGCTTCTTCGTCCGATTTCGGCAATGCTACAATTGCTTTCGCCGAGGCTGCTTTGGTTTTTGGGTTATATCTACAAAGGCCATCCTGTGGTTTCGCCATATTTAACATTTTTTCTTAGTTACATCCGCCATCTGAACATTAAACATCATTCGCTCACCTTTGCTTCATACGGATACGATTCTTCGGTATCCAGTCCGCCATTATCGATCACATATTGCAACGAGCTTTTCGGCCAACCTCCCAAGCACCCGTATGAATCATTCTTGGCGCAATCTATAATATTTTGCTCACTCAGCGATACTAGTTCACCAGTTTTCCTAAACATTTGTCCTTCCAAAGCGCCGACCTGCCAAAAACACGTGTCATTTTGCTCCACATCACAACCCAATAAGTCTAGCATACCGCACTGAACGCATAACACGATCCACACTCTCCCTGATCTTTAATACTTGTCACTGCGCCTTTGGTCCTCCAATCGAAGCTATCTGGCACGGTGACGTTATACGGTGGAATGAATGACACCGTATCTGGGTCATTTTCCATCGCAGTACCTCCAAATCCCATCCTTAGAGCATTTCTTTCGTGAGGAAACTTAAAATGTACACGAAGATTGAGCTGCTGCATTGACATTGAAAGGTGCTAGTGCTTACCTTGTCACCGAACTGGTTCATTTCCAACTCATATGACACTTCGCCTTTGACAAAACGATCGTTGTGACCAACGATCATCAATCTGTTCTCGGCGAAGATCTTCATTCGTAGTAATTCCTCAGTTTTGGAATTATATTGTTTGGAAAATTCCGCCTGAAAAAACATCGCTAGTAGTGAATTTCAACGGGTGACGCTCCTATGACCCGTTAGAATTTCTAATCACTTACTTTGAATGATTCCCATTCTTCTAAGAATACTTCGCTGTACGTCGGCGTAGCAATGACGTAACTCGCGAGGTAAAAGCAAACCGAAACAACTATCACTTTCATTTTAATTAATGAAAATATAAATTACGTTAAAATGAAATAATCAATTGAACAGCACTTCACACTTATAAAACCAAACCACGAATATCTTCCTCAAAAGAAGTGATACTCGAGGTATGCGTTAACTTCCTGTAACTTCAGTCGTTTATATACAAATGAACCTCGACTCCAATTGCATTATCTTTTTGACCGAGTTATCGACAACTTCCTGATCAAAAAGAGTATTTTATTGTATAAATAGTTCCATTAATCACACTCATATCCAAATCGAACAATACGCAATTCACTTGTATCAGTTCTGCTGGTTCAAAGTTGGTGATTTTGTGCTCAATGTAACCTAACGATAAGTTGTGGCCTCTTTTGATCTTTACCACTAACAAAGGAGTTATCATAGATTCCACAATATGATCGTCGAGAAAAATTCATTGGTTTGGAAGGAAATTCTGAAGAATTGAATTTTCATTTTTTGCATTTTCGTCCATTTTGTCGAACGACCCTCAAGAGAAGTCACTTCGTCCACCACTGACACGAGTAGGTTTGCAACAAAAATATTTGGGACACTTTTCAGCATTAAAGAAGAAGGCGTTTCACAAATTCCCCGATATTTTCAAAATTTTTTATGAAATCTCAATTCTGGGGGGGGGGGGAGTTATTCGTGAAAAGACACATTTTTCATTTCAATACTAAAATCAGGGAAACGACTCTTTCATTTAGTCGGCTCGGATTTGAACCAAAATCGAATTTTTTAAAATAACTCCTCGTTAAAAAACCCTCGTGAATAAAATTTCCGCAGCGCAAGTTTACTTTTCGATTTTTAGCGAATTTTCAAAATTTTGGAAACGTCAAGTTTTTTTTTTGTTTTCAAAAGATACCCACTTTTTCATCACCATTTTACTAATTTTTCAAAAATCTGCCGACTCAACTCTCCCTCCTCTACAAGGTCAAATTTCAGATTAGAAAAAATCTGTATTTTACAAAAAAAAAATCAAATAAAAATTATTAAAAAAAATTGACGTTTTTTTGCCAATTTTTCAAAACCTCACAACTTCACCATGCCCTCCTCCTAACTCACCAAAGAGGTCAAATTTCAGATTAAAATAAAATTTGTAAGTATATTAAAAAATGAAAAAAATAAACAATCAAAATTATAAAAAAGTGAACGCATTATATGATTAATTAAAATAATTCACGTATGACGTCACACATTCTGACAATGCAGCCAATTCATGAAAAATTGCCAGTCATTTACCAAAAACAAACAATTTTTGGGTAAGTTTTTCAACCATGTTAAAAATATGACGTCAAAATTAAATCATCTCCCCCTAACTCGAACCTCTGGAATCGAAAATCCACAATCTTCAGAGTTTTCAAAATACTCTAAAAACCATGCATATGAAATTGAACAGCTCAAAGGTGTTTTTTCCTTCATAAATCCTCGATTGGAGGGAGGGGGTGAAGTAAGGACAACACTTGAGATTTCCAAGATTTTTTCAAGATTCAAGATAATTTTGTACTTGGGCTTGAACCTTCTATAAAGAAAGATATTCACCTCAACGAGGAGGACATTCCTATACGATGTTGAGGGATCTTTTCAAATGGCGGAGACGAAATTGCTCAAGAATTCTCAATTGCTAGAAAAAGTACATATTCTCTAGGAAGTTCAACACTTACCCAAGACAAAGCTGACCAATCCATTACCAGCAGACTAGACTCATTTTTTCTGTATACTGAAACATAAAAATCACAAAAACCATAAATAATCGTTTTTTCATTTTATTTAAATAATTTTCGAGTAACAGTGCTTCTCAAACGTTACATAAAAATTGTAAAAAGGAAATAACTTTGCAATTCGTCAAGAGGGGTATCGATGACCTCAAAAACGAGATTCTACTTCCTCACATTTTATTTATTCATGTATTAAGTGCAATGATGACGAAAGTAAAGCTCACTTGAAACTTGACATAATAAGCATGATTCATGAATTACCAAGCAATGATGTCGTTACGTGTTCCCGACAAACATATTTCCGTTTGTTTCATTTCGACGTGTTTCAACATTATAATTTGAGTTTTTATCAGAGGCAGATATTTTTTACCATATGAATAATTTATTCTTAAAAATAAAAACTATTCATCGTTATTCATTTTAATATCAATTAACTCATTTTATTATTACATATGTATTTCTACAACATGAATAAACGATGTTATTTTTATTTTATAATCAACAATACGTCATATCGCTCATGATAAATTCCAAAACCCCCTCAACATCCCAGTCCCAAACCAATACCGAGGAATTTCACAAAAACACAACTACATATCAAAGCTTTATTTCAAACAACGAATAATACAAAACCCGAAAAAAAATGATAACATTCCTGATAAACCTTACACATTCACCTACTTCACCTTACAAAAACACTGATGTTTACGAATCTTGGCCGGTATCTGTTTACATTTATCATACCCTCCGCATCCAGGCTGATCGCATCCTTTTTTACATTCCTGTACGCAAATGGCCAAAACTCCGCTGTACATCCTCAAATGAGGGCAAACCGGTTGCTCCGAGTCGATCAGGCGAATTTCAATTTCATCGTTATCGTCATTTGCATCGCACACGTTGCACACGGCGGCCAACAAAACAACGAGCAAACAAATAGACTTCATTTCGAAACAAGTATTTCTACAAATTGAGGATAAATTATTACATCTCAAATAACAACGACGCCATATCGTGTAATGTACTTACGTGCGCCTTGATTAATTCAAACAAAACAGGAAAATATACGTACGAACTTGTACTACTAATCACCAAAGATATACTTAATTACGCTCGAGGAAAAAAACAAACCGCTATTTTACACGAGCTCCGCGTTAATTACGAGGAAAGTGCGGTCACAAAGAGTATCAATGTAATAAATGACCTAGCATCGCAAATTATCAGCGTTTTTATCAGTGCATTAAAAATCTTATTTACGCGGTGAGTCCACCAAATCGCATCATCGTGTTAATCACACCGTAAATATAAACTTTACCGAGAAATTCGGCGTTATGACTCAAAATTTGCCCAATGTTTTTGCATTCGTCGGTTAATCGATATCAAACTTCAAAGAGATGATGAATCTCCTAACGCGGCGTACTTCCCAGACTTCGTGTCTCCAATTGTAACGTCATACGGCAATTTTGGGAATCCCTGTTTTCACGAATACCGCGATTTTGGAAAGCAAGACGAAGTTAATTTTCAATCATAAGTGACCAAAAGTGGTGCAACATTTTATAATTCGAGAAATCATTCCTGAGTGTGACGCCACTTCCCCCCCTCGCCACAAAATTCTCTGATTGGGCAAAAATCACCCTCAACTTTGGCTGATTAAACCTCCATTTAATTTTTTTGATTTGATGATGAACTTTAAGGCACATGAACTCGAATTTAAACCGATTAAAGGTTGATCAATTCCAAAAAAAACAATATTACCTTTTTACTTGTATCTTCGCGAAAATCGATTTTATCAAAAATCTAGTCATGTTCGAAATTAAAGCCCAATAAATTCTCTATAAAATGCGTAAAAAAAGAATTGATACCGTTTATCTAGACTTTTGTATTTACCTCGATTATTTGGGTAATTACGGTAATTACTATTTTAATGTCTACTGCAATTAAACTAGACTTAAATTTTGTTTTTTGCTACTGACCGTGGCAAAACCGCTTTTTGATAAAATTTGATAAAAAAATTCGTCGTTTACATGGGATTTTTCGCTGTTGTTTCCATTCTTGCATAAGTGGTAACACTGATACATGACCTTTGGAAAGCTGCCCCGGGCAAAAATCCACTTAAACTTCATTCAAAAATCGAAAATTCTAAAATTTATGAGACAACGAGAACCTTATAACTCAGCAGCAGAAAATTTGAAAAGGTCTCGTATCGTGACATCAATGCAATGTTGCCATCTCATCATCAAAAAAATTCCCCATAACGGAAAAAATCCAAAAAATCCAAAATTTTTACAAAGTGAAAAAAAATGGAACCATTTATGCATTTCGTTAATTTTTTTTTGGAATCCTAATGAAATTAAGGTTTGCATTTGAGATAAAAAAAAGGTCAATATTGAAATTCAGAAAAGGAAAAATTTTCCTAGAAGTCTAGAAATGGAAAATCAATTATAACAATACAAAACAACCGAGATTCAAGCAATGAAGGGCACAAAATGATTTCCTCAATTCGAGCTTATTTCTATTAATAAATGATAAATCGAATACAACAGATAAGTTGGCATTGCCACCGATTTCACGAAAGAGTGAAAGTTTAACCTTGAAAGATACACGATGTTCTCTGCATTTTACGGTCATTTAGCCGATACTGTATTTATCATCGTAAAATGTCAAAAAAAAAGGAGAAAATTCTCGAAATATAAAAAAAAGGGTCATTGAAAACCTCGAAATGTTTATGGAGCAGATCAAATTTCAAAAACATCCTAGATCTCTTACTCTCAAGAGCAACACAAAATTCAAACAATTGAGCTATTTCACTTGTATCTACTTACTGGTCAAATAATTCGACCACAGAAAGACATACAATCAACATTATCAAAATTTCTAAAGAAAAAGTGAAAAAAAGAAAACAAGGGCAAATGAAAAAGCGCAGCATACGTGACCAAGCACTTTTCACTGCTTGAAAACTACGTAAATAGATAAAAACTCGATTAAAAAACTAATCAATTTTACTCGATGAAGAAGAAAAATCAAGTTTTTCTTTTCGCCATAAACTTAGCTCATTAGCTTCGTTAACAACGACGAAAAAAAGAGAAAAATTTCAAAAACGCTTGCACTTTTGACTTCGATCACACACGCTATCGAGATCAAACAGGCTATCGCGAGGTCTTGCGGCGATATTCATTATCTGAGATCCATTCGCTGCGCTCTTCACACCACGTATCAGTTCCGTATTTAGCAATTTAACAAATTAGCAGAAATTCTTAATCGCGTTAGAACCTGGTTGCTACTGCTTGATGTTGCGCGAAAGATGTGCGTACAAGTATCACCGAAGTACGGCGTCGTGTCGCCATGAAATCTCATTTGTTTTCGCGTTCTTTCGTTTCGGTTCCACGATCTCTCGATGAAATCCCCTAATGATAACCCCATCATGTGCGAAATCGACCTCATGGAAAATGAAGAATACTACGAGCTCGACGACGGAAGCGCCGAGACACCACAGGCCACCGAGGATACTCCGAAGACTCAACCGTACACACACGACCAAACCACTTCACTGGTCAACGCACCGGACAACGACAGCGACGAAGACGACATCGACGTCGTAATCAACCACGCCAAATCGCCGCAACCCGAGAACTTCACTCAGCTCGAAGGCGAAGACGAAAACGACAAACTCCGCCACCTCCTCACCCTCTCCGAAATACCTCTCATAGACGAGCCCATCCGTCGGTACGACCGCATCTTCAAATGTTCCTCCTGCAGCTGGTACGTTTCCCATAAATGCTACACCCCGGTCACCAATCCGTTAATCATCAAGCAAACCAACGCCATATATTGGTGCTCCGGCTGCTCCTTCTCCGCACTCCATGTAATGCACATCGAGAAAAAAGACGGTACTCCGGTATGTCGCCTTAATAAACGCTGCGAACACACCGACGACAGTGATCTGGAGCTCGAGGATGGTCAATTAGTGAACCGCACCATCTTACGTAAGATCCTCAGCGACATCATGCGTAGCAAAAAATCCTCCGATTCTTTGCCCGAAACACCACAAGAGAGGTATTTCTGCGAGAAATCTTTCCAGTGCTGTGGCTTGGTTACCAATCATAAATGCACCGTTAATAATTTCATGTCCTGTAAGATCTCTCCGATAATAGATACCGAAAACGAAGAACACCATTCCGCTCTCCACGAAAATCTCAAATCCGCCAACAATTTCATAGCCAATGCTTGGAAATGCCAACAGTGTCTGTGTTACCTTAATCATTCCCAATGCGGAGTCCAGTCACGTTCTCAGCTCGATTGCACCGTCATCATGGTGGTGAGTATTGGCGTATTTAGAGGTGAAAAGCTCCACAACTCCTTTCATTAGCGACATAGGCAAAAATTATGCATAATCAATTTCAACTGATTTGAGAACCCCTATAAAACCGGTTACATACAATTTCCTTAAAAACTGAATATCAAAGGAATTACAGCGTTTTAAATGCTAAAAAACTTCATAACTCCTTTTAGAAGGGACATAGGCAAAAATTACACATAATCTGTTTGAACCATTTTGAGGAACCCTATAAAACCGGTTATATACAATTTCTTCAAGAATCCGATATTAAAGGAATTATTGCGTTTGAAATGTTAAATATCTTTATAATTTCTGTTATAAGTGACAGAGGCAAAAATTACACATAATCTGTTGGAACCATTTTGAGGAACCCTATAAAACCGGTTATATACAATTTCTTCAAGAATCCGATATTAAAGGAATTATTGCGTTTGAAATGTTAAATATCTTTATAATTTCTGTTATAAGTGACAGAGGCAAAAATTACACATAATCTGTTGGAACCATTTTGAGAAACCCTATAAAACTGGTTACAAACAATTTCATCAAAAACTCAATATTAAAGGAATTACAGTTTTTTAAATACTAAAAAACTTCATAACTTCTTTTACAAGAGACATAGGCAAAATTACACATAATCTGTTAGAACCATTTTGAAAAACCCTATAAAACCGGTTACATACAATTTCTTTAAAAACTGAGTATTAAAGGAATTACAGCGTTTTAAATACTAAAAAACACCATAACTCCTTTTACAAGGGACATAGGCAAAAATTACACATAATCTGTTTGAACCATTTTGAGAAACCCTATAAAACCGGCTATATACAATTTCTTGAAAAATCCGATATTAAAGGAATTATTGCGTTTTAAATGCTAAAAATCTTCATAATTTCTGTTATAAGTGACACAGGCAAAAATTACACAAAATTATTTCGAACCATTTTGAGAAACCCCATGAAACCGGTTACACACCATTTCTTCAAAAACTCAATACTCGAGGAATTTCAGCGTTTTGAATGCCAAACACCCCGCAATTCCTCTCATAACCAAGAAAACTTAAATAAATTTCAAGCCACTCTCCTTGAATAATTTTCCTCATTAAAAAATATCCTTAATTGGCATATCGAGTAATCATACTCATTTCATTTATCTCTCAGCTTGACTGCAAACTTCCCAACCAACACTCGATAAAAATTATCAAATAAAAAAAAAATTTAATTTTTTCGCCAAATCAAACAAAATTTTCAGATAAAAATACAAATTAAGAAAATTACGAAACGTTCGATAACATCGGTTGCTCGTTAGTCGGGCAAACACAAACTTGATAAAGGAATCAAACGCATGCGCGAGATGAAAATACTTGTTTGCGAGCATAGAAAAGCTCGCTTGCTAATTTGCGGCAGGTTTAAAGGTACATAGATGCGGCCGACAGTTGATAATGTGTGTATTTAATTACATGACGTATCTGTCCAGAGAATTACATTGTAAAAATGCGGTAGTAGCGCTCTCTGGCGAAAATTATCGGTATTTTTTGTTTTGTTTTACGTGCGTTTCCGTTCGCGAAAATAACATCAAACGTTGGTGAGTTCGGTTCTATTAAAATATTGACAGATTATTGGCAATTTTTAACGAAAGTCTAAAGATTTTCATGTATTTTCTATTTTTAATTCGACCGTTTCGATTTAATCACAATTTTTTCAATACTTGATAAAATTGCTGAATTTTTTTTCACCTGTTTTTTTAATTCACTGATAGACAAAGTTTCAATAAGTATGTAAATGGTTCATTGCCCCCCTCCCCCTTCGCCAGCACATCAATCAACATTACTACGAGGTCACCAAATCGAGTTGTGTTTCCGCAATAAATCCAACAGGTGACGTCATCGAATAGTAGCAACACTTGATGACGATGACGTCGCAAATCAACACGAATTAACTCATTACCTCAGGTCTTGTTTCTTCCCTCATTATTCAAGTAAAAACTCCATCGATGAAAACCATATGACACCTTCCTTCCTTTCACCCTCTTTCAGCGTTTCAATAAAATGCAGAATTTTTCACATATCAAGACAAATCACTCAAATTTTCCATTTCGTTGCAGATTCGCAAAGAAAAATACGACATCGCCGAAATTCAAAATGTCATAAAAAGCTGTCAAAAAACAGGCGAATGCATCGTGCGCAAAAACGCCGACGGTAGTTGTTCGTTCACACGCAACGGTAAGATTTTTCAACACCTCCGCGCCCTCGCGCAATCTACAAATTAATTCAATCGTTTTGTGCAACCGCAGTGAAATGTCAACCAACAGCGAAAGCGACTTCAGCGACTACGAAGTACGAAACATCGACGAAAAATGGCGTCAGTCCGATACCTCTCCTGGAATGCGCGATTCCACCAAACATCGGCCGCGTTGTTCGAAAGACGGACCAACGCCGGCAAAACGCCTACATCAAACGTACGAGCTGCACCACGCCGGCAAAAAACCAGACTTCATACGACCGGAACATCCAATTGCGCATACAGCCGCTGCTCCAATTAGCGAGCCCGAAACAGCGCAAAACGGCGAGAAACCTCGAGTACCGCCCTTATCATACGTCAAAAGTATCTTCAACGGCAAAAACAATCCCAAACAGCAACCCGCCGAACGAACCGTGCCCTTATCAAAACCACCGTCATTACTATCCATTCAACCGTTCGCACCAATTCCACAATGCTTTCCAGGTCACCGACCAATTCAAAAGCCACAGCATCTAAACCTCGAGGACACCGTTCCGCAACGAGTATCGTCATTTCGGCAACGTCCACTAACGCCCTCCGGTTCCAACGGCAACACCGCCGTGGCGCCAAGTCCGGCACTCCGCGACACCGATGTCTCCGCTCCGGCACGCGACTTACACCGGGATAATCTCATATTACAACACGATTTGAATCTGAGCGAGAACAGCTCCGACGACGAATGTCCCACCCGGCCTGATAAAGTATCGCTGACCCCTTCCACCAACAAGGAAATTCACCAAATCATTAATCAAATCTCCGGCGTAGCTAATCCTCGAAATATGCTCGAATCATCGCGCCAGAATCATGTTAGCAAATCCAAACCCAATTCGCCAACCGATGGCTTATCGCATCGTAAATATCGCCGGGCTCATTCAACCATAGACGTCACCAGACGCCCTCCATCTGTACCTCCGAATCTGCCATCAATTTCGTACAACGCTTCAAACCTCAACACCTTTGATTCGTGTTCCCTACCCAATGGTCAACCGACATCCACCACTGACCAGCAATTACCCAAGGACACCAACATCACACAGCCTTCAACTCCACCCGCTGACGCTTCCTCTTTACCACCTCCTCATTCACCATCACACAAACGCAAATACGTCCGTAAGACCACCACGTCAATTAGCGAATCCGAAAAGGCACCTCTCAAACGGAAATACACACCGAAAAGTAAACCATCATTGGTAACCTCATCAACCAACACATCTCCAATTACCACATCATCTGTGGCCACCGAAACCACATCTCAACTGCACAGCAGAACCATCGGCATAAACACCATCGAAGATTCAGCTCCAACAACCACCACGAATCCTCCCAAACAACCCATTACCGTCGATCAAACCACAAAAATCGCAGATACCAGAGCGCCATCGACATCGGATTTCAACACAAACGCCAACTTCCACCAAAAAATAACCTCCATCATGGAAACTCTACACGATACCCATTTCTGCAACCAAGTCGTTCACATCTGTGCCAAAAACCACTGTGATTTCGTCGCCGCGCATTCTTGCTATCGCGACATCAACACCGTCATCGCTGCTGTTTCCAACCACAAACAAACCAATTCGAGTGGCGATTTCGAGGCGACGCCGATGTTTCGCAAGCACATGGCATTCGAGCCCGTCGTCATATTCCCTCAGGAGCTAGTCAGTTGTAAATATTGCAGCGTCTCTTTTACCCACCATCGGTGCTTTCGTGTCGACCCCACAGTCGAACGATCTAGATTCCACGTGATTCCCGGCGCTCATCAGTACCGATGTAAATATTGTAATTTTAACGCTTCCTTTTCGACGCCCACACGTTCCGAGTATTTATTAAATATTCATCATAATTGTGATTTTTTCAAACGTTGTTGTTAGATTTTAGAATGTATTTCAATAAAGACTGCTATTTGGTTTTTATTTCGAGAAAGTCTTTCGTCAATGGACCATCGAAGGAATTGCAAAACGAGCCAAACAAATATTTTCCAACAGAAATGATCAACTGAATACAACTTTTGAAAAAATTGAATAATTTTTTCAAACAGAAAAAAAAATCACAAGTGAAACAAAAATAAGCAAAAGCCTTAAAATTTCAGTAAAAGTTCTAAAAATTTGCAATCTGACCAAAATTTTAAAAAACGTCTAAAAAAATTCATTTAGCCAAAATTATGATAAAACATTACAAACAATTCAGAGATGACTCGAAATTAAAAATAATCGGGATAAATAAACAGATAAATTAAAAAAAACCTTCCCTCCTCAAAAACAAAAATAATCCTAAAATTATAGAATTACAGGGTATTTGACTTTTTTTTCTTTTTTTCTGGAAAAATCACTACTTTTTCGCCAAATTAAAAAAAATCTTGATTTTACCACCTCCCCCGCCTCCTTTACATCATCAACAAGGCAAAATTTCAGATGAGAAGAAAATTTGTATACAAAAAATTAAAACTATATAAAAATAAGCGCATTATGTTTATTTAAAAAAATATAAATATGACGTCACACATTCTGACAATATTACCAATTCATAAAAAATTGACTGTTATTCGTCAAAAATGCATAATTTTTGTTTTTTTTTCGAAAATTGAGTTTCTTCATTTTTCGTTCATTTTTTAACAAAATTTACCCCTTTTTCATTACTTTCATAACCCATTTTTAAAGCTAATACTTTATCACTGGCCCCGAATTAGAACGAAAAATTAAAAAATCAAAAAACATGCAAAATAAAAATTTTTGAAAATATCGATTGATCTTTCATCATCTTATCACGATTCCCATCATTTATTGAAATTTCGAAAAGATCACTCCAATTAAAACCTCATTTCCCGTCGAAACTCACAACCTTATCTCACTTTTGATAAACTATTCTTCTAAAATTCAAAAACACCTTACATAACAATAATGAGATAACTTTTTAAAAAAAGGTCAAATACGAGTATTTTATTTTTTTAACGAAGTATATAATTAAATACATGATATCTACTTCAATGAAATAAATTCAGCCTACAAAGGCAAATTGGCTTCGTCTTCATTAACCACATCGAATCACCTCAACTATCTGAATTTATGTGAATTATAATCGATTTATCGTACTTTTCTTAATTCTAATACATTTGCTTATCTACTAAATTGCCCATTTCGGTGTTTTCACTCATTATATCGATTATTCTTCAAATTTGGGGTCAAAGCGAACCAAACTCTTCGTTATGAACGCAAAAACAAGAAACATTAACTGACTCCCCGAACCATATCGAATCAACATTTTGAATAATTATATTTAGTCTGTATCATAGAAGAAATTGCGTAATACTCAAAGTCATAACAATTATTATGAATTTTGGTGCTCTTGAAATTATTAACGTTCAATACAAAGTATTCGATTGAAATAAACCGAAAATTGGCGAATAAAAAAAAGTGAATAGAAAATCCAATCACAGGAAAATAAATCATCAAAAATAAATCTAAGTCTACATGTCTCAACAATCACAACGAATCATTATTTTGTACATTATAAGGGAAACTTGTACTATGAACAATATAAACGTCGGATTTATTCCTGACGAAAAATCTGTACAAATTGTACAACCCGGATCTTCGAGGTCTGGTCGAATCGTAACTCACCGTTTTGATACTCGTATTACCATAAATATTCTCATCCGCTTGAAACCGAATATAACTCTGATTCCCATTTGGGTCCAAATTATCATCATCGTTCTCAGTATACCCAGCATCTCTTTCGATTCCTCCCTCTTGAAACACATCGCCGGATTTAAAGCTAACCGCTAAATCCTCGCTTATCTCCGAGTTCGTAAACGGCGTAAAATTACCATTGACGTATCTCACGATTTGATCCTCGAGAACGGGATGATACACGAAACGCAAATTCTTCAAAGCGAATAGGATATTATTCCTACACGCATTATCCGGATTGCAGCACGACGCATAGGCCACCGTCCGACTCAGATTCAAATTAGCTTCGTTATTTTTCCCACCTGAATTCAAGTACCTACCGAAGGAGTTCATTGACGGAAGATCATTATGACTACTCGACATTTCGGTCGTTTCACCAGCTGCGAATTGGTCTTCGTCGAGAAGCCAGAGATTTTCATCCGATAGTAAAAACTCGCGAGCGCTTTGGCTCAGATACGAAACATTCTCGAGGTTTTTCTTCAGCAAATCCATACGCGACAATTCACCTTCAAAACCTGAGGAATCCGGTCGCGAGACTTTGGCCGCCTTTGTGGGCATTTTCGAGCGTCTCTTACGCTTCTTCGTGTCCTCTTTGAAATGTCTCCTAAACGATCGAAAATGCTTCTCTGTGGTTTCTCGCGTCAACGCCAACATATCGTATTTGGCCACTTCGGCGTTCCAGATATCATACAGGGTCGATAACCTCACCCGAAACAGCACCGAATCACGGAACTCTTCGCAATGCTGCATCATCCTCGCTACGTTACTGCCAACGGATGAGGTCTTCGGCTGGAATCCGTCGAGTATACGTTTTGTATCTTCGTACATGCATTTCTCAAAGGTGCTCCTCTCGTATACATCGGTTATCTTCGAGGCTTTCGAAACATCCCGATGCAACGCCTGGTACACCTTGGCCGCCATCATGATTTTACGTAGATTCTTCGAAATCGACATCGTACAACTTCGATCTTCGTTCGAATTCACGATTTGATTGTGAAACCCGCTCCACACGAATTTATACCCATTGTAGGTCCTCAGCATCTGCGCCACTTCGGCAGCGCCGCTCAAATCCTCCCAACCGTGCTTCTTCAGCAACATCCAACACGCGTTTGACAACTCGGAGTACTTTATGCAATACATGAACACCCTCAGACATGATTCTTTGTCGATTAACAACAAAGGATAGTCATCGTACGAAGCGATACCCTCATCAGCGTCGATATCCTTTGCGCCGAGCTCGCCGCCAAATATCCTATGTGGATATGCTTTGCTGCTGGTACGTTTACAAGCCGAGGAATACTTTTTCAACACCAAATCGCAAAAATACTTCGAGCAACTTTGCCCGAGAATACAAATAATACTCGAAGCCTTGTCGCATTCTTCGCATAGTCTCCCAACAAATCCCACGGTTCCCTTAAAATCTCCCACTATTCGATAAAACTCCTCAATTTCCTCTACACCAACGTTCGCTTCGTTGCGATAGTAAATCTCGCACTCTTCACACTCCGGCGTATCTCTTACCACATACGTAACTCCTTCATCTTGGACAACCTGCATGCAAATCCTCCTACCAGCATCCTGCGCCAAATAAAAAGACATCCCGTAAAACTTACTGTAAATATTTCCAGCATACACGAACAGTTTACCACCGTCGTACACAGACATGTCAAATATATAACTACAATCTCCATTATACGCGATACCTTCGCAACACGCCACCACCAGGGCCTTCGTTTCGTCCACCATCAACGTGATATCCGGATCCGTGATCCTGATCTTATTCCCTTCATCGGTCTCGTGAGCAAACACCGACGTCATACTTCTCCAGCAACCGATAACCCGAGCGTTACAATGAGCACAGGCGATATTATCCAAAGCCACGTAATTATCCGTCCACGCGTACACGACCAGCAGATTATTCGGGTACAGAAGTCTGTACCGCATCAGAAAACACCCCAGGTCATCCTTGGTGGCCGATGTCTCCACCAAGTACGGTCGCATTACCAACTTATACAACCCCGGAACCGTTTCCACGTCGTATTTGCAATCTTCAGCTTGAATAGACATCTTGAAAAAGTTATACCAGCTTCGGCTCGACACCTCGTTTCGAACGGCCGCTGTGCAAACCGGAAGTACCATGTTGTCCACGATTTGCGGTTCGATTTGAGCGCACCTCGAGTACGTGCAAACGGTCAAGTCGTCTTTGTTCACGCGCTTCTTGAAACAATTTTTGAACTTGTTATTCAACGTTACTCCGGCCAGAAATTCGCGATCTAACGTTGGATAGATATCGGCCAATTTCATGACTCGCATCTTATGTATAGTCAAAGGATTCCTGATATTGTACGCTGAACTATACAAACACAGACGTATCTCTCGTTGTTTCAGTTTCCTACGTGATTTCGTCTTTTTCAACGTGAATATACATTTCCTGTTCAGATACGTAGAACCCAAGTCGACGAACGTAGGTATATTCGTACTTTTCAATGTATTCCAAATATCCAGGAAATGCTTAAAATCTAAATCCATTTTACCGCCATTCTTCGGACGTTTTTTACTATCCCCCGATTTATCTAATAATTCATCCTGAAGTTGTCCTACATCAGTGGTTCTACTATAGTCACCTCGTGGAGATAACGCCTCCTGAAGATTCACCCCATGTGAAGTCCTACTTTCTCTTTTTGCTTTCGATATCTCATTATTTTTCAACTCACAAGACGACGTGTCCTGAAACGTAGGTCCCGCATCCTGAAGGTGCATCTTGCTCAGGCCTGCATAACTATCAACTGCGCAGGATACTGCGTCCTGAAAATTGGGAAGCACGTCTTGGAGAAAATGCATGGCTGCATTTGTGCTACTGCCTTCAACACCGAGCAATGCGTCTGGAATTAGGGGATTTTCATTCAACATGGATTCGTTCTTGGCATGCCAATCGCCATTTCCAAAGAACGACGATTCATCCTGAACATAACCAGTTACTTCGATCCCGTCATCATGTGTACTGTAGGATGATTCATTTCGAGAAGTAGGATTCTCGTCCTGAAAACTTCCATCAATGTTTACCATACTATTTTCCATACTGTAGGACGACTTGTCCCAAAAAGTAGGACGCTTGTCCTGAAAATATCCCGAAGTATTCATCCTACTGTTGTCTACACTGTAGGATAGTTTATCCTGAAAATTGGGACTTTCTTTCTGCGAATTTTCTGCATATTTATTCAAATTATTTTCCATGCTGCGTGGCACCTGTTCTTCGATACGTTTCCGGTACACCCTTTTATTACCGATTTTGCCTCGGTTACCTTCAGTATGGCGAACCTCCTGCGTATTCTGATGGCTTCCATCATCTCTACTACGGCTGGCATCTCGACTGGCAGCGAGTTTCTCGCGAACTACTCGCTTTCGCTTCCTGTACTTCTCGTACACTTTACCAATAGCTTTCAGGTTATCTTTATAGTCGTTCGTTTCGTAAATACCACGAATCCGGGTCAGCGCCTCGATCACCTTATCTTCGTACTTGGACGCCTCGCCGAGTACGGTGATTTTAACGAGATCCTGAGTCAAATAATCAAACAAAAGCAATCCCTGGTGATATCTGTGATAACAGAAGAACATCTGAATACGGCGATGGAACTTGAACTCGTGAAATAACGCTTTCTCCAGCAAGTACTCGAAATACACGACGGACGTATGACCGCTCCATCGAATATTAAACGTTCTCGAATGCAGAACGATGATATTCTCGCATATCGTCGGATACATCTCCAAATATCTCGAAACATTGGTGATGATAACGTTGTAAAATCGTATCTCGAATTCGCCTTTCGAATTCACCACCAAGAATTCAATATCTTCGGTTTTCCATTGAGGATACATCTTCTGTAACTTGTTTATAACCGATATAGCCGCCGGTACGAATTTACTCGGCGCATGGAACCTCAACCCAATCTCAGTTTTGTTTTCGTCAAAACAAAACAACCCAGTTAACGGTAGCTTCCTGATGAACAAGAAATTATCCATACCCAACGAAACAGTTTCCAGGACTGTCGCTCCATACAAAACACTCAGCAACTGCTCCGGTATAGGAAAAATGTAGTGAGCGACGTTCAGCGAAAAGTCACCTTCACGGAAGGCCATCGTTGCTGCTTCCGCGTCGTACACGATATCATCGAAATTATCTCTCCGCAAAGATCGCTCATATCCTTTATCAATCAGGCGCCATATTTTACCCGATATTTTCTCATAGAAATGCCGATTGAAAACTCGAAAGAAGTGGCACACAGGTCGAGCCCCATACAAGACGCCGATATAATCGGCAATCGCAACAGGTGATATTTTCGGGTACAACGAAGACCAGTATTTCACGTCGGTATTCGCATTTCGTACGATCTCCTGGCAGAAGTAGATTTTTCTATATGTATCACTGATCTGATTGTATTCATATCTGAAATACGACTCGTCGATGAAATCGTTCAGCGAGTTTACTCGGTTAGTCATGGTTTCTCGAACAAAGTTATCATTTTAATGGCGCGAAAAAACATCGAGTGCTCAACACATAATCGACGATCTTCGTCGTCGAAAATAAATAACAACGCTATGAAAATATCATTTCGATGATTTCGTCGTATTCGTTTCACATCGAAGAAAAAAACTGCTCAAAGAGGCGAACCACATTAAGTCGACGTAATTACACGTATCACACTGTTTGGTATTTTTATTTCATTTTTCATAGAAACTTATCATTTGCGTCGTCCATGAGAAACAGTGTGATTTGATGCGCGCGCTACAATCGGTATGAGAACATAATTAAAATCGGTGCATAATTATAAAAAAACACCAATAATTTTGTTTAAATTCGCTCCCGCTCAATTTTTTTGACGATTTTTTAATAATTTCGACACAGAGGTGATGGAGGTGGGAAGAAGAAAATAACAGAAAAAGCCTTTTTGCAGAAAACATTGACCGATTTTCAAGACCTTTGAAATTATAAGAGAAAAAACAACAAATAATTCATTACATATTCTACAAAAATTGAATAACAAATTGCACAAAACTTAAATTACACACTTTGATAAAAAAATGTAAAATACGCCTAAGTATCACAAGATGGCAATAATTTATCACGTTAATGAAATCACAAAATATTCCAGTAAAATATTAATTACAAATTCAGAACCAACTCAACAAGAAACAATGAAAAATACAGTTGAAAAATTTCAGAAATATATTATCTTGATCCAGCATCACAACAAACGTCCTACAAAATGTTCCACCTTCTCTTTTCCTCTTCACAAATTCCTCAACACATCCAACCTCCTGTTAACTTCATCCTCAGTAACGATTTCACCTGGATACTTCACAACTTTATCTCCCAGTCCGGGCACATCACCCAAATGCAAATCGATCTTCTCCGATTCAGCCACTTTACCTGAAACTTCTCCCATCAACTGATTCAACCTCACGTCAAAGTTATCCACATCAAAACAACGTATCAATCTGTCATTAAATTCGTCATCACTTTGGACACTACCATCGAAACATCGCAGTTGTGACACAACCGATACGAACGTCTTGGTCAAATGATCATACAGCTTTTCAAACACGTAATAAATATATTTCTTATGAACATTCTCATCGATTTGGTCACATTCACAGTACGGCAGAGTCAAATCAATAAAATTCTCTAGGAACTTCTCCCCTCCCACCGAGCTCTCGTGATACCTGCTCATCGACTCGTTCACCGAGTACCTCATCATGTACGTCTCACGACTCCACAACGGCACGAAATCCCTCAGACAAACAACCGGAAAGGATTTCTGTAACAATGGAGAACACATCATGACCCAGACGGCAGACATTTGCAGGAACACGTACATCCCATGGGTACAAGTATCCTCTTTCATTAACGTTAACATCTCCTGTAAGTACTTGTCGTCTTGACAAGAAGGATACAACTCTTTGGTGATATTGAGAACTTTACAAGCCAAGGAGGCTGTGTTGCTCTGGAAGTACCTCCGGCAACAGACGATTACACATTCGAAGACTACCTTGGTTTGGAAAGATAACTGCGAGTAGGTAGATGAGATCAAGGCAGATTTCAGGAAATCCTCATCTTTGCTTTGGAGAGGGATAAAAACAACCTTCTTGGGGTTTAGTTTCAGATTCCCTATGAATCCGATTTTATAAGTATCAATGTAATCGCACAGCAGATCCTCGTCGATGGCATTGTTTTCGACCAAGTTACCATAAATTTTTGAGCTGGGGGTCATCTCATCCATGGGCAAGTTGTCAGCAATACCACTGATTTTTTGCTCTGCATTACTTGCGCAACAGAGGATACCGCTACTGTTTCTGGTACCTTTGGTTGTCTCGGATGTGATCAAATGACCTCGACGTTTCTTAAGAGGAAATTTACACTCTCGAGCTTTTCTTTTCCTGATCTCTAGACATAGCTCTGTTTCTGTATACCTACAGAATAAATTATCACTATCTGTATCCTCCGGATCGGTTTCTTCTTCGAAAAACGCCACGTCTTTGTCTAATATCCAATCAGCTTTTTTGATTCGTTTGCTGCGGTCGTTCTTGCGCAACATCGGGATCGTGTAATTGGTACAATCAACCTTTTGATCTCGACAAAGACTACGATACGAGTATAATATCCCATTAGCTATCAGCACTTTGCATCCGGAGGGAAAATTCAACTCGTAGGACCAATTATTACCAGTGACATAGGCTCTGATTAGTTTCAGGATATCTGCAGGCTTGAAGGAGTTTTGAGGATCGTTATCACGTCGCAGAAACGGTTTCAGTTTCGCCACCTTTAATGATCCTACGATCAACGAGTGGCTCCCGAGACTCATACGTTCACTTCCAGAGCTGGTGAGGTCTTCGAGGTTATCTCCTACGACTTCTAGCCTTCTAAACTTGACCCGTCGGATTTCTTCGAACACCGACCAAACACAGGGACACCTGTTCTCGTGGTCTTTACAAGATTTCACGTATATTAGATAACATCTAAGAGCTGGCAGCACCTCGGAGTTCATCTGGTACCGTGGAAGTCTACTCAGCTCCTGGATACGTTGCAAAATCATCCAATCGGATGATTCCACCAGGCACCGGTCTTTATGGTTCCGCCTGGACACCTGGATCACCTGCGTCTTCCTTCTACGGTACCTCGGCTGTGAATCCTCGTCGATTCTCTGTCCGGCCGCATTGATCACCAAAGCGTCTCGCGTATTATTGCAGTATTTCCGCAAATCGTACATGTAATGGAAGGTCTTCGCGAACGAATTCAAATCGTTCACCAACATTACATGCTTCTCGTTCAGCACGTACAACAACCAACCAAAATACGTCACTGAGGTTGAATCGCGATAATGAAACGTCACCGAAGAATCACCGAAATGGATATCCCACACTCTCTCTTCGGCGAATTTCCGCAGAAATTTGAACGTCTTATTGATACAATGCACCGCCAAATTCCTATCGGCATATTGCAACGAGTTATCTTTGGTATCGCGGGTCTTCAGCATGCATTTTACGCATCGTACTATTTCGTGAATTCCTCTCACCCGGAATACCTTAGTTTTGGGTGTATCTTCGTCTAACACACGAGTTCCGTTTTTCCAAGCACCGAAGTACTTAGTTGGAAGGTATAGGAAACTCTTGTGTATTACGTCATCGATGGTCACCCTTCTCGACATATTTGGCCAATCGTATTTCACCAAGTACTCCATCAGCAAATCGTTAAATTCCTCTTTGGTCACCGGAAGCCATTCGGCAATTTTCGAACATTTCCCGCGATTCAAAGTCGAGCTGCTGATCACTTCGTATGAAGTGCAACTTCGGGTGGAACTTGGCGCCGCGTTTGTATTCACATATTCGACAAGTACCTTCGGTTTCGAATTCCGTTTGTTATCACTACGCGAGATATTAAAAGTACGGTATTTACTTTGGCTACGAATAACGTCCGATCGGTCTTTGATATTTCTTATCGAATGGAGTTTCCTTTTAAGCCACGTGCATTCGATCGGTCTTGACGACAGGATCTCCTCCACTGTCTTGTTACGACCATCTAACAGCACTTGGAATATATGGAATCTGCAGAAATTAACTCCACTTGGCTGTTTACGCAGCAAAGGCAGCCCGTAATCCAGGGCCAGATTTATTTCAGGACTTACGTTGTAAAAATTGCACGCCTTCTGGCGGTAATGGCAATACAACATGCTCTGTATATCTTTGATTAAATCCGATTCCATTGTACGCAGAAGATCGAAGAATTTCAACGGATCTCCGGCGCTTATTTCGCGAAAATAGATGATACGCGTGAACAAGGCCAGCAAATCTTTCATTTTACCATCTCGTTTAATTATCTCGCTCACCTTTTTCTTCTCGTCCAACGTAAACGAAGAACATCTGGAGGATTTGCCAGCACTCCCGATGGTAACTGCAGATGAATTCTTATCCAATACATCCTCTCGATCATTATCACTGTCGTCATCGTCAATGCTTCCCAAACCAAGGGGAATTTGCGAATCGCCATGTACCTCTAAATCGTCGTCATCGCTTCCATCTCCAACAGCCTCGGTATAATCATCAGGCTCATCAGCAGATTCCTCATCATCGATATGACGACTTTTCAAGGCGTTATTTCTCTCCCCCCTGACGTCATCGTTGAAACCATCTCCACCCAAAATATCGGCCTCTTTCAAATCGATGAATTTCGACAACACCGAAGACAACAGAACCTCGCTTTCGATGATTTTCGCCAAATTCCTCGAATGAATATCTTCATACCAAAACCCCTTCAGGCTACTACGATTGAACTCAATGTGCAGCATCTTCCTGAGACAGCACTCCGCATCTTTCATATCTCCACATGACAGATCACCCGACGAATACAACGTGAACAGAAAACATAACCAATCATGTTTGACCGTATGAGTATCATTGCAGATAACCCGGTACTCCATCGGACTAACTCGTCCTTTCTGTGTCCACAACTCGATCGAGCATTCTATGGCTATTTCCAGAATATGATATAACAAAAAGCTACTCCCTCTCTTGACGATTTCATCCTCCAAACGTTCTTTCTTTGCTATACGACACCTCGCGTGCACCAAGAACTCGCTAACTGTCTCTTTGTCGAAGACGCTATACAACGAGAACACCAATATGGCCAAGTAATTAACGCACAATCCGGTATAGTTCACAAAACACATACGAAACTCATCGCAGAACTTATTCGCCGGCATAAACCCCGGCTTGAAGTTCAAGAACAACGACACCACACCGAAGTCGAACTGCTCCTCATGCAGATTCTGCTTCACGAACCCAACACCGGCGTCCGTATCGTCGTAAATAGGCTTCTCGACGTTGGTCTTCAGCACGTGCCCTTGGATCAGGTTGATACCCGCGTCTATGTCAATTTTCAACCTCTCGGAGCCGATATCGTGAAAACTCTGATTCCTGCATTTAGCCTGACGTCTTCGTAGCCTGTCACATTCGCGGGTTGTCAGACGTTGCCGAGGTTTCGTCCGTCTTTTTTGACGAGAGATTGAATTTCTCGCGAACGAACGTTTCATTCTTTCGCGCTACATACGAACAGTTCATTGTTTAGTGTAAGACTAATATTATCGGGTCTTTTCGTCAGTCTTAACCAACTCGACCTTAATCGCCGTATACTCGCCGACGAAATTTGATACGAAAATATCGCGTTGAAAAACACCGTTTGAATTACGAACTAACGGCTCGTAATTATCGCAAATATATTACATCTCGGATGAAAAACGGGTGGAATATTTCTTCGTAAATGACTAATCTTAAACTTATTAGTTTCAGAAGAATAAAAGAAATAAAAATAGGCGGACGCTTCCGATTCCCACTCCAAAGACGTCATTTCAAATGGACGTACACGTCATTGGTACGAAAAACCTTGAAAAATGATATACTTTTTCTCCATCCGACGCGAGAAATGTAAACGCTAATCAAGGTTTAATCTCGAATGTTTCGAAAAATTTGAAATTGTTGAGAAGAAAAATTTCTTAAAATAAAATAACCATCACGTTTGTGCTATCAATGAATTTAGTAGAAACTCTCAAAGAACGAAAAAAATTCGATTCATCTGAGTTTTCTATGGAACATATTTTTATTGCGAGCAATCACTTTTCACCGTTTCAAATCGTGACTTTTTTTTACGTCGAAATTTTCAATGTTTCATATTCTTACACTTTATTTTACTTTCGTACAATTCAAATTTACCATTTTTAATTAAAAATTTTTAGTAATGTTTTCATCAATTTTACATCATTGATATAATTTTTATTCATTATTGTATTTTCAATTTCTACTTCATTCCAATTATTATAATATCGCCAACTTCCAATTTTTCATTTTTCTTTAGAAAATCATTTCCAAATAATTTTTTTCATAAATTTTCATTCTTCATTATTGTTTTTTCATTTTTTTTCTATTTAGTAGAAAAGTTTTGACCTGAAATTTTGATTTAAAAAATTTTAATTACAATAATAATTCGTTCATTCACCTTTTTTTCAAACATTTGTAATTAGAAAGTTATAAAAACATGAAATAACTTGATACAATATTTTTAAAAAAACTACATTAAATTAAATAATTAAAACTTTAATTTTAATTTTCTTTCTTTTATTTTTTTCAATTTTCTTTTTCATGATTTCACTCCTGACTTTCGATTAAATTACTTATACACTTAAAACTCCTCAATTTTTTTAATTTTTGAAAATTTCATTACTAGGCAAATGTTTAATTGTCAATTTTGTTCAACAGTTGAATTTTACTAAAAGTTCCAGTACCTTTTTTTTTATTTCAAAATTTTCCATCTGATAATGCTAGAACTAAAATTTTTAGAAGAGGAAGGGATTTAAATTTTTTTTCTCGATCAAAATATGTGTATTTTGACATTTTTTCTTCACGTAATTTTTGAGAAAAATCGCTGAAAATGTCATCAAAAAAATTATCAAAATACGGAGGAAGCAATCATCGTCCAAAACCCCCTTCTCTCCCCAAACATTTTTTTTTTTACTTCCATTTAAAATTTTTTTCGTACTTCTTAAAGCCCGCTGATCAATTTGCATTCGCATCAAACTTTTTTTCGAAATGACCTCGCACTTTCAAAGTTACCCTCAATAACAAATTTCACTTCATTCCAGCTTCTCACAAAATTAATTTCACTTGTATTGAAATTTTTTTCTCATTTTTAATCGTTTTTTGTTGTTTTTTGTCACGTTTTCATGACTCATTTTCGAGATTTAAATTTTCTTCACAATTTGTTTCATAAAATCATAAATTCATTTCCCCTTTTCTCGTTTATTATTTTCGTCACTCCAATTTTTTTCACGAAATTATGTAATTCTGTGAAGGAAAGTAAGCAAACAAGCCTTCATACTTTTTCTCAAATAATTACGAAGCGATATCAAATTTCTCGCAAAGGAGTATACAATTCAGCAACATTAACAACACTGCAAGGTGACCTTATGGGCCTTAAAACCAAACCATTTCCACTCCCCTACAATTCAACGAGACATAATCGACCCTAATTGGTTACCAACTGCGTCGCTATGGCTTCGAGGAAATACTCTAAAACGGACGAAGAAGAAAAAACCCACAAATTGAACTATTTCTCTTATGTAAACATCACGAAAAAGGAGGAGCCAGTGAAAAATTCCAAAATGGCGTCATCGAAGCCCACCCAAGCTCCGCCGAAATTCACACGTATCTCTCCTTTTACTCATTATCAATCAATTATTGGAAAAAAATTCTCATCACTAACCTACGCCATTACGTTTCGAAGAACACTCGACGAATCATGCGTTAAACATTACATATTTCCTCGATAAGATGAAAAAAAAATACCGAACATCGCGCCAGCGTTGATAACGCGACTCCACCATTCATTCGCTTCGTGCTTCGATACGAAAAACAAATAAATTACAATATGAGCGAAGAAAAAAACCGTTTTAAACTTCGAATCGCGTTGTAATTCATTTCGAACGGATGCGAATCATTTACATTGGAATCGGTTCGCTTCGAATATCGTGTTTTGACTCGTTCGCGTAAAATTCGCGTTTTATTTTCGCATTCAGTATTTGAAAGGGAAAAAATGCTTTGAAACGTGTACCCAACTCGGAACATGAACACCTTACTGGATAATTTCAACCATGAATTCACCCAGCTCCACGTCATCATCTCGAATCAACCTGGATCGGAACAGTCTCGAATTCGAAGGCCAGGACTTCCTCGAAGACATACACCAACTAGGATGCCACTCAATCGCCAGCACCTCATACGAGTACAACCAACTAAACATCGTCGTAGGCGAGCATTACATCCTGAACACGGCCTCATCTCACCAATCGTTCATCTCGAGGAACAACAATGCGTCACCATTAGGCACCGACATGAACCAACCCACCAGCGAAGAACCTGCTTCTGAAACTCGTACACCTTTCCCTACCCTCAACTGCGACATCGTCAAGGTATCATCATTCAAGAACATCTCATCCTACCTCTCTCTGACCTTTTTCATGTACGAAGAAGAACAAAAACACCTATTTCGCTACATCTTACACCCGAACGTCGAGCTAATCGTACTAAACGACCAAACCGACCACTCCTCCAAGCTCCTCCAACCCGGCACCGGATTCTGCGCTAGATACCTATTCGCCCAAAACCGCGTATACCTGCATTTCAAAAAACTACTCGTTTTGATATCCACCAAGTGCAACATAATACGCGAAAACGTATTCGCCTTATCTATCGAACACGATAATTACCGTAAACAATGCCACCTCGAACGTATCGAATCGTTAAAAATACACGTCAACTTTTACGAAGCTTTCGAGCAGATGGTAGCCGAGAAGACGATATATGAATTAAAATACATGCTAAAATTGATCAAACGATACCAAAACATCGAACGTTCGTCCGGCGTTGATGACCAAGGTATGCCCATTCATCAAATAACCAATTTTCACGTTCTATTGAGATGGCTACGAGAAGACTCGCTGCAGACTTTACTCGGCATTTATGCCATTTCGTTGGATTTCCTGCCTACAAGAACGTCCGATGTTTTGTATTCGTTGGAAAATTCTTTACTTTGTCGTATAAATATCGTTAATCCTTCGGTGTGAAATTAAACGCCCATAGAAATGTCGATTTCAATTGAGGAAATCACCTTGGGTAAGTAAAAGTTTACGCGAATCTTACTCCGTCAATAAAGCGTATAAATTGGCATGGCCAAAAAGACAGAGGAGAATGGGAAAAAATCCTCGTATTTAAATATCTCCGCACACTTTGATTAATAAACCTCATTGTTCTAGTTTCGAGTCAGAAATATCGAATTTGATCAGTACTGGACAAGAGTTCAATAAAGTACTCACCAGATGGTGCTTTTACATATCGAAAAATGAACTGGACTTTTGAATGATATCAAAACCTTCGTCGATAATCCTGGAAAAAAAAGAAGAAAAAATTAAAAACTAACGTAAATAAGATTTTGGTGACGGCTTAGAGCTAATAAACTTAAACCTGGAGGACAAATTAGTCATTTTTTTCCACAAAGTATAAATTTCCACATCTAAAATTTCTCAATTTTTTTATCATAATTTTCATCAAGTGAAAATAAAAAATTACAGAGATAGAAAAACTGACTTTTACAAAAAAATAAAAAGCAAAAAATTGTTCCCCAGAAATATTTTCACCATTGAACAATTTTTTTTAATTTTTTTTTTGTTGAGAAAATATGTGGCTCCTGCAGCATATGAAATTCGTCATTTCGAAAACACTTCATTTTCCGATTTTTGTTCGAGCATTTTTCTCGTGCTTTCTTTCACAAAATAGCAACGTCACATGGACATCGCAATTTACCAACAACTGTCCCTTTTATTTTTCAGATCGCACGGACATTTTGACAAGATTATTCGATCGAGCATTTTGGACACGAATTTCTAGAAAAAGTACGCAGAGGTTTAGAGCCAATACGAATGTCCGAAGGGATCAGCAAACGAATTCAGTTGCTCCATAAATGAAACCTCCGTTGAGGTGAAGTTCTCGCAAACATAACACGGAATTTTTCTCATCTTGAGATACAGACATAAGTTTTTAATAAAATTTCGACAGAATTAAAATTTTAATTAAATGTGAGAAATGTACTTTACGACCGTAAAACTTCCAAGTTTATTACGTCATCATTACGTAGTGATTAGAAAAAACAAATAAATAACAGGTAACATATTTACAGAATTTTTTTAAAAAAGAATTCATTCCGGTAAAAAAAACAAACATGAACGATCAATAAGTCTATGTTGAAATTTTAAAGTAATTTGTATCATGTACAAATTTAAACCGATTTAAACCCGAATATGAACCTGATAATCAACTCGTACCAAAATATAAAAATTATGAAAAATAAATGAAGAAAAAAACAGCTCCTCTGCTTTTCATGATCGCCATTCAAACACATGCAAAAGGTGGCGCTAGGTTCACTCAGAGAATTAAATGTTTAACAAGTCGTCGATACAGTTTCAACCGGTAAACGAAAATACGAGCATATGTACCAACGCCATCTACGGCCAAAGTTAAGAACCATTCTGAATTAAATTCAGCCGTCAATATCTCGTATACTCAATCGCCGAGGTGAAACTTCGCCCGTGCAAGCAACAAGGCCAGCAGTTACTAGTGGCTTTTTAACCATTAACGCGCCACATCCACGTTACGTTTGAAAAACACCTAACAACTTTAAATTTCAACAATAAGACCAGACGAATATTATCCGATGATCCGTCACCCATGATATGAAATCTAATTAACCCACGACTTCTCGCTGATAAAACGATCTCGCAGAATAATTTACCAATTCGTAATATTTCAATATTTCGTATTACAACCGAACAAGAAACCTGTTTTAGTTTACTCACTTCGTAATCTATATTATAATCGGACAAGCCATTTTTTTGTCTCCAATGTTCTCAGCCTGTGCTGGGTGTAACGCGATGAAATTTGCACAAGATGTAGATAATAAATAAACGAAGGTTCTTTTAATATTACAATTTTAATAACTGAAACAGAAAAGCTGCAATAAAGCTTCAAAGTCGACTCGCGTATGTGTCGAATGTCTATGTGTGAGTGTGTATCTGTCTGTCTGTTTTTATGCTTATCTTATCCTATCTTCTTATCTCTTCTCTTCTCATCTATTCACTTATTTTATCTTATCTTATATCATTATTTTATATTTTCTCACCTTTCTTATCTTCTCTTCCCCTCCCTTCTCTAATCCTATCTTTTCTTATCTTTATCGCATGTGTATCTATGTGTGAGTGTGTATCTGTCTGTATGTTTTTACTCGAGTCGGAACGAGTCGGTTCGAGTAGGTTCGAGTCGGTTCGAGCCAGTTCGAGTCAATTCGGGTCGGTTCGAGTCAATTCAAGTCGGTTCGAGTCGGTAAGAGTATTCGAGTCGGTTCGAGTTGATTCGAGTCGGTTCGAGTCAATTCGAGTCAATTCGAGTAAGTTCGAGTCAGTTCGAGTCGGTTTGAGTGAATTCGAGTCGATTCGAGTCGATTCGAGTCAGTTCGAGTCGGTTTGAGTTGATTCGAGTTGATTCGAGTCAATTCGAGTCAGTTCGAGTCGGTTCGAGTCGATTCGAGTCGGTTTGAGTCGGTTTGAGTCGATTCCAGTCAATTCGAGTTGGTTCGAGTCAATTCGAGTCGGTTTGAGTCGATTCCAGTCAATTCGAGTCGGTTCGAGTAAGTTCGAGTCAGTTCGAGTCGGTTTGAGTGAATTCGAGTCGGTTCGAGTCAATTCGAGTCAATTCGAGTCAGTTCGAGTCAGTTCGAGTCGGTTCGAGTCGGTTCGAGTCAGTTCGAGTCGGTTCGAGTCGATTCGAGTCAATTCGAGTCGGACCATCGCCAATTAGTGATGTGAAAAAGTGATCTTTTAAAAAATCTGTTCGAACTGTTCTTGCTCATTTTCAATACCTGTTCTTTTAACCTGTTCACTGTTCTTTTCTGTTCTTTGATTCATTCGTTCATTTGAAGAACGCTGAACGCATCGAGATCAGTTGAACAACGTTTTGATGGTTAGTTCTGTATTATTCCGTCGGTTCATTTTACAATCTGAATGTGTTCAGTTCAGTAACGTTGTACAGTGTACTACGACTACGAGTACGGCTACGAACGCCGAACGTAGGAACTATCCAGTGAACTGGCAAATGGCAATGATAATTGGTAGCGTGTTTATGTGATAATTATTTGTACATTGTGTACTTGAATTTCATTAATTAAATTACTTTGCTTTGCCCTTTCATAATATAAAATAAGAATTTAGCATTTAACTTTTAAATGGGAAGCGGATAATTGGTTTTTGTTTCATTTTCTATGAGTTTGAGTAAAAATTTTTAGGTGCCGGAGCCCATTCACTGAAACGTAAAACGATGAAAACTAGTTGGATTTGGGATTATTTTACCCAATTGAATTTAGCCGAGGCATCGTGTAGATTATGTAAGCAAACATTGAATTACAGAAGTTCTATATCAAATTTAAAACGTCATTTAACGAAGAAACATCCAACTATTGATACAAATGTCTTCCGAAATAAAAGAATAAAATTGAACGAAGTAAACATTAATTTTGTACTCAACTCCATGTTTCTATAATCTAGTCGTGACTAAAACTGGGTAGTTAGAATTGTGACTCTTTTGGTGTAGTTAGATCAAAATACTAACCTTTGTGTTTATTTTTATATTCATTTTGTATTCGAATAATGATAAATTTTCATTTTGCAGCTCTAGGTACTCCTTCAAATAACAATAGATAATGAAAGTAAAGTTCTCAAAGTTACACAGAGTATATCTACGATCAACCTATTATCAACCTGATGCAATTTAATTTTCAGCCAAAGCATGAATTTTAGTGTCTACTGTCTATCTATTAGTTTGTTTTTTGTGTTTTCCATTTTTCTCTACAGTATTTGCAATATCTGAAGCATGACAGCATGACATGAACTCAACAGCTTCTCAGAAATATTACATTTTAAAAATAGGTTTTTCATTTTTTCCTGTGTTTTATTTCCTAATTTAGAATATTCCTAATCCTGATGTGTCACTTATACAACAAGCAGAACGTGATCCAGACGATCCTGAACCATTACCTCCGGCTTCGCTTAGTTCGTCGACTTCTAACACAACTGTTACACCAACGACTCAAACATCAAACACCGTACAGTCTACTCTGTCTAATTTTGCAGTACCGAAAAAAATATCCCAATCTTTTAAAAAAAGAGTTGATGACGCTCTTTTACAAATGTTTTATATCGATTTTCAGCCATTTAGTATGGTTACTGATAAAGGCTTTAGAAATTTTGTCAACGTTCTAAATCCAGCTTATACATTGCCTACCCGTGTGACTGTATCTAGAGCTATGATTCCGGCAAAATATGACGAAGTATGGACATCTGTCAAAGAAAAGGTTGAAAATGTAACAAAGGTTTGTCTTACAACAGATTGTTGGACCTCTGTGAATAACGACAGCTTCATGGCTATCACCGCTCACTTCGTAGATTCCGATTTTCAGATGCGATCTGTTTTATTAAGTTGTAGACCTTTTGATACAACTCATACTAGTGTTCATCTTGCCGAAGAAATGACCTCTGTTATTTCTGAATGGGATCTTCAAGGTAAAGTGTTACTAGTAGTATCCGATAATGCTTATAATATAGTTGGAGCGATATCAAATGTTTTGAAACTAAAACATTTAGGATGTACAGCTCACAATTTGAACTTGATTTCAAACGATGCTTTGAAACACGTCGACGAGCTAACAGCCAAAGTTAGGGCTATAGTTGCTCATTTTAAAAGAAGCTCGTACGCTCAACAAGTTTTTGTTGGAGAACAAAAAAAAGACGGTGTTGAGATTCCTTTGAAATTGAAAATGCAAGTAGTTACTAGGTGGAATTCAACATTTTATATGTTAGAACGAATTTTACAACTAGAAAAGTATGTAAAGACAAGTTATGTATTATTAGATTTAGATACAAAAAATATTCCGAATTTGACGCCCAATGATTGGAAAATTATCAACGAGATAGTTGAGATTCTTCAACCGTTTGAAGAATTTACAACTGAAATTAGCGGTGAAAAGTATTCAACGGGCTCGAGAGTAATTACGATGGTTGATGGATTATCGAATTTCTGTGACGATATGATGAAAAACGAATATACAGAAGAAGCGAAAAAAGTACTAAATTCGTTAAGAAATGGAGTCACCGAACGTTTTAAAAATTTGAAGTACAGTAAAACTTTACAGATTTGTACTTACTTAGATCCACGCTTCAAGTTGGTAAATTTTTCATCCCAAGACAAAGAATTGGTGAAAAATGCAGTCAAAGGTTGTTTGGTGAATAAACAAATCCGTTTAGCATCTTGTGAAGCAGCAACTTCAACTACCGTCACTAGTAGTACTCCAACTACTTCTACCGATCCTGTCACTCTCTCAAAAAAGAAAAAATTTTCCATTTGGGACAATTACGATAAAACAGTAGGACAGCAAAAACCTCTTTCTCAAAGCAAAGAATCAATAGCCATAAAAGAAATGAATCGATATACTGAAGAACCGGTAATTGATCGAAAAACAGATCCCCTGGCATGGTGGAAAATAAATGGTTACCAGTACCCTTTACTTTCAAAATTGGCTATTGATTACTTCAGCGTAGTCGCTACATCTGTTCCTTGCGAACGGGTGTTTTCGAAAGCCGGCTATATAATCAGCGAACGAAGGAACAGATTATCTTCTACTACAGCCGAAAAACTGATATTTTTAAACTCTAACTATGTTTTTTCGTATTTGAAATAATTTTAATTCTTCATTTTATATCTTCTTTTCTGTATCTAAGTCGATGGTTTTAATTATTATAAAATAAAACAGTTTAAAGGTGTTATAATACGTTGTAATAATGTTCTTCAAACTAGGTGAATGAGGAAAGCCCAAAAAGAACGAAAAAGAACAGTGAACAGGGGTTTCGGTCAGTGAGCAGAAGAACAGAACAGTTCTTTTTAAAAACCAGCTCTTAAAGAACGGTCTGTTCTAGAACAGAACATCACTATCGCCAATCCTTCAATAGTAAAAAAACCTGCCAGATTGGTTGCAGACTCGCGTGCATGTCACCAGGATGCGGAGGCTACAAAGATTGTATACCACTACCTAACCGTATCCGTAAAGTCCTATGCTTATGCAACAATGGTACTAATGTTGAATCGCAGCCTTGCTAGCTTTAAATTGAGCAACATTTATCAGCGGAGTAAGGTCATTCCTATACCCGAACATCACGCTGATTGACGTTACTAACGACACAATTACTTTTTTTCATCAACCTCGCAATAAAGCAACGATAAAATAGTGAAGTTCATAACCCAACGTTTGTTAATAAATTTGTAATATTTTTCTACGAATTTCGCAACCAAAAAAAAACCTATTTCGATTTCAGCAAACGTACATATTTGTAAATACGGTGATTACCGTTTCACAGTAAATCGCTGCTTTTACGAGTAAACTAACATGTTATGACAATTTACAATTTTTTTCTACCAGGTTATCAAACAGATTCTTTTTTTTTGAAAAATCATTACTTTTTCACTACCTTCATGGCAAATTTTAAAAACACTTCAACTTCACTTACTCCTTCCCTCCTTCCCCTATCAACGAGGTCAAACTACAGATCAGAAGAAAACCTGTATTAAAAAAAAAATCAAATTAAAACTATAAAAAAATAAACACAAGCTCGTTAAAAAAAAGTAAATATGACATATTTCGACAGTGCTGCCAATTCATAAAAAATTACCAAATATTTATCGAAAATGAACAATTTTCGAGTGATTCCTTCAAAAATATTTCACGTTTTTGAGCTTTTTATTCTTGTGCCATTTTTTGACAAAATTCATTACTTACGGTAAATTACCGTTTTTACGAACAAATTCAAGTATTTGCGAAGGCGTTGCCATCTCAATAACATGTACGTTCAAATGCCCATTTCAAGACTAATGAATCTAAAATCGTAAAAATGCAAATATCGGCGAGAAAATCGAAAATCTAGATCTGAAAAATGTCAAAATTGCGAGTAACTATTTTAAGATTACCGAAGATATGCCCATCGTTATTCTATGTAATAACTCGAAGATATCTAAATCTCGAGACCTTTCTTTCTCAAGTTCGACTAAATCGCAACTAGTCGCCATCGAAAGAAAAATGAAATACTTTATAACACATTAATCAGTATTGGACAATAATAAAACCACGATAAGGCACGTGCACTTGAATCCAATCTAACTGCTCGATAACGTAATGTTATATCCATTACAATGACGTCGAATAATCAGTAATCGACTAATTATGCATTTATTCTTCACATAATCTTTTTCGTTCGAAGAAATGAGAAGAAAAAACCTGTTTGAAGTCTATCAAGATTGATAAATTGGTACATTCGATAGCGAACTTTTACAAATCCCTTTATCTTCTGCACTTTTACGTTAGAAACGCCATTAAAAAAGTTTTTTTTCTTGGGAAATTTCCCCAAAAAAACATCTTTCTAACAATCTCGCGATCAATTAAAAAAACCTGCTTCGATTTCAACGAAACATGTATATTTGCATACCCAAGCCTTTCTCAACTTATTTTAACTACTTCTTACCCAAAAATCCTCTCAACTCCGAGATGAAAACGTTCATTTACCTCCCTTCAGCCTTGTTCACCCTCATTTTCATAGTCTCGGCCAATCAATCCCTCAATGATGCTCCTCCTGTTAGTCAAGTTTGCAACATCAAAGACGAAAACGGTCAAGATGATATTTTCGCATACGAAGAAGTAGAACCGTTCTTGTTGCAACTAACCGGAACCTGTTACGTCGATGGTCGCATCTTCAGTGGCAAAAAAACCTGCGAGATTGGCTGCAAATACGGTTGTTACCAACCGGGATGCGGAGGTTTCAAAGAGTGCAAACATCGACTGAGCCGTATTACCGGATACAGATGCTATTGTAAGGGAACTAATTCTACTCATTAATAGCAAAACCCCTAAGATAAATAACACCATCTTTACTAGACGTAATTGCCACACCAGCAATTGTTTTTTTCATATTCACACCGAGCAGCCGAAAAAATCTTCGATATTACGATCCACCGTGAAAACCTCAATTCAAACGTCTTCATTTAAACTTCAGCGCAAAAAAAAACCTACTTCAATTTCAACAAATCATGTTTCTCACATACTCAACCACTTCTCCAACACGATAAACACCACTCACCACACATTCCTCTACTTCATTTACAATGAACATCGTTTTCTCAACTTTGGCTGTAATTCTACTCGCGTCCGCCGCCACCTCCAGCAATCCATCATCTAATCACGCTGCGCCCGCGAATAACACCTGCCACATCAAAGACGAAAACGGTCAAGATGATATACTCGTGTACTCCGAAATAGAACCATACTTGAATTTCATGTTCTGCGAATGTTACGCTAATAATAAAATCTTCGATGGCTTTTTAACGTGCAAGACGGCTTGCGTTATGGGCTGCAGCGCGCCCAAATGCAAAGGCTACGACATTTGCGAAAAACTACCCAATCATCCGCGTAAATACGTATGCCACTGTAAAAATAGAAGAGCAATAGGTGACGTTTGCGGTAAAATCTAGCCTTACTAATGCAAGTAATAATGCTGATTCGTGTTCAGGCGAAGATCATCCATCGTCATCCATCGAGAAAAATTGAAAATTCGCAAAAATTACAGTTCCATCCGACGATATAACATTTGGTAGATGTTCATTCCTTTTCACGGGAAAACTGGCTCACCTTAGTATCATCGAAGTACATTTTCGAACGAATTCCATCCGAGCCTTTTCAACTCCTGTTATCATTTCCGACCACGGAATTCCCTCGTTTTAAAATCAACAATCTACAAGATCGATAAATTTACCCAACATTTCGATTAAATCATAGAGCGTAGTTCCTCCGTGACCCAAAAGTAGAGCTACTTCAGCACTGTCGTAAACATTACACAAACAATTGATTTTTTTTCGACGCTTATAAAAAAAAACAACTGCGAAGAATCATCGAGACTAATTAGTAAATGTAGCACTTTCCGATTAAGTTGCATCGAAAAATCAAAAAAAAATACGACAGAATATAAGATTTTTTTTTTGAAAAATCACCACTTCTCACTACCTTTTTAACAAATCTTTAAAAAACCTCTCAACTTCACCACACCCCTCTCCCCTCTTCTCACCAACGAGCTCAAATTTCAGATCCGAAGAAAATCTGTATTGAAAAAAAAAATCAACACATGCTTTTCAAAAAAATTACATATGTTACATAATCCGACAGTATTACCAATTCGTAAACCGTAAACATACACGCCAGTGCGAATTATTTCCTTAAACGCGTAAAAAACCAATTATCCGCTGTTATTACACACATCAAACGAAAACTCATTACTCGTCCAAATTAAATTACTCAATACTGTAAATCAAAAAATAATCAAAACAAAAATTAAGTTTTTTAGTTCATTAGTAATATCGGTGCAATCGTAACCATACGTTTGTTTCAATCGACAAATCACTACGTTCAAACCAGCTCATCAACATGAAATTATTGTGGTTCGTTTTAGTATTCGCTGTTTTAATGATTGTTTTCGACGAAGTTTATGCAGATCCACTCCCAGATCCTAAAATTGATTTAGGTATTTTTTTGGGTAAAATATTAGAACACGTTAAACCTCATTTGATGGAAACTGCAAAGGAAATAGGTGGCCACATAACCGACAAACTTTTTAACCGCTGCTCATCGAGTTCAGGAATGTTTGACAGTCTCGACGAATGCGGAAGGCAATGTTATGGTAACTGCCAGGTAATGAAAGATCGCAAGCATAAATTTACATGCTGCACAAAATAAGCACGTTTTCATTTTTAAGCATATATCCGTATAAGCAACGCGTTGCGTATTTCCATTTCCGTTATTACCTTCCATATAGAAGCCATGTTTATAACGATAAAAATTACAAGTTATAACGCAGCGTGATTTTTCATTTAAACATAATTCTCCGAAACAAGATCACTCCCTCGGTCACACTCGGTTTCTGAAATTCGCGTCACGAATTTCAAACGAGCAACGAACGAAGCTTTTCAACACTTTGAAAACAAACGAAATCGTGCGCTGATCCGAAACAAACCTTCCTTTGGAGCTGGTACATGCAAAATTGCAGGCGAAAAATATATATCATGGAAATTGGCGTTCTATCGAAACACCAGAACCATATCTTCGAAAACTTTGCCACTTTCGGTTATCGAGTATTTCGAAGGAATCATCAAAAACTCACCATGAGCACAGACATTCATTTGGCAATGCATAAAAAACGTTAAAACGTTAATTAAAATATCTAATGATTAATCAAAACTTGTGTAAAATTACTTAAATATATGTTTAACTGTTAAAATGTTATTAAAATTATTTAAAGTTCTTCAATATTTGCTTAAAATAACATAAAAACTGTTGAAATGTCGTTGAAAAAGCTTATTGTTAGAGCTTATCAAAATTTGTTCAAAACTGCTTAAAATTACACAAAATTTTCAAAATATTGTAACATCTTTTAAGGTTGTTCACTGTTCGCTGAACATTGCTTAACAACTGTCAAAATGTTGGTAAAATAGCTTAAAATTGATCGAAACATGTTTAAAATTGCTTTAAATTACACAAAGTCGCATAAAAACTGTTAAAATGGCGTTAAAATACGTAGCTCACAATCGATCAAAATTTCTTTGAAATTGTTTGAAATGACACAATTGTCATATTGAACAACTTGAAACGGACTTAAACACATTTTGGCAATTTTGTGTAACTTTAAGCAGCTTTAAACAAATGATCGATTCAAAGCTATTTTAACATTTAAAGTTTTTACACAATTTTAAGCAAATTCCAACAATTTTTGACAATTTTACGTAATTTTAAGCAATTTTAAACATATTTCGATAAATTCCAATCTATTTAAATAACATTTTGACAGTTTTATGGAATTTTGAACAAATTCCTCATTAATTTAATCATTTAGCACAATTTTTGCCTAGTTTTGAGTAAATATTGAACAACTTTAATCAATCTCAACAACATTTTAACAAACTTAGGTGATTTCAAACAATTTTGAACAAATTTTAATTGATTATAAGCTGTTTCAACAGTATTGGTGTCTGTAGCAAAACCGTCAAAATGTTAAAATTGATTGATATTTATTAATATTCACTCAAAATTGCACAAAGGTTGCGCAAAAAGAGTACTTCAATTGCAATGTGATATTTTACAAATTAGTAAATCATAGTCAGTTTTTAAATTCATTCTTTTTGCTTCTATTCCCGGGAGCTACCCCCCTACCAAGCCGCTGCCCTGAACTTCGGATCTGTGACCGTAAAATGAAACACCTGCTTTGTGAGACGGAAACCTTTGCGAGAATGATTCAGTTAAAACAAAGGCAGGAGTTGAGAGAAAAAACACTTGCGGAGGCTACAGTACGTTGTGCAGGTGTCGAGACGAAAATCCGTAATCGACACTCGTTCCGCCACATTAAATAAATCCCTATTAATCAACTAAATTATTAGGCGTAATTACAAGCAACTCAATTACACCTCCACGTGAAATTCATTTCTTGCGGCGCGTTTAAAAATAATAAAAAAATACGTTCTCGTAATCTCGAATCTGACCGCCAATGCCAAATGATCGTACAAAACGTATATTTCAATGATCCGAATCACGAATTAACCTCGATTTGAAACTTCGTAAATAAGAACCCGAGTTTTATTTTTACCGGCGCTATTGCCATCTTCATCTTGAACAACGTCTACGTGCATTCATATCCAGAGGCGAAGGACAACATCAGAAGCAGACGCAGTACAATAAGGAAACCACCCGCGCACGTACGAAGTCTTTTACTACGTTCCAGACGAGTATGGAATATGGACGTAATGCCACGAGCACGGCGAGAAGTACGACTTAAAAATTAAATGCAAATATTATTGTTACAGGAGTTGCTCACGAGCGTACTGCGACAGATCTTATTGTTTTGTACGAGGTGAAGAACGTAAACGCGAATTTGTATGTCAGTGTGATCCGCAATAACTCGCCCAGTTGCCGTGTGTATTGTACTATCGCTAGAATCTAATAAAATTGACTAAAAATTCATTTCTATCGAAATAATTACTCGACGTAAGCATAAGAAGGTAAATTCTCAGATGAATTAAAAATCTGACATTCAATGTCTTTCGGCTATGGTACACAAACTCAAAACTTCATCACAAAATCAAGCGTCCCGAAAAAAGCATCAAGAAACATTTCATTGTCATGGTGATGTCCTATGATCACGTCACGACAACGGGTTATGGTAACTCGTCATGATGACATGTCATGGTACTATCATGACATGTGTGGTGACATGCCATGATGACAGGCATAGTGACGACCTGGCAGAAATGCTGAACGACGAGACTTCCATGAAGACTGACGCAAAGCGATATAAATTTGACATTTTTATGTCATCGTGGCATGTCAAAGTCTCATGTCACACGACATGTTACGATGACGGCTCATTGTCATGGTAACATGTTGCGGTCACGAGTGACCTGTAATCATGTCATGGCCACGCGATAAATATAAATATGATATTTTCATGTCATCGTAACATGTCAGGTGACATGTCATTATGATAATTCATGGCCATAATGATATATTATGATCATGAGTGACATGCAATCATGTCATGGCCACGCGATAAATGTGAATATGATATTTTCATGTCATAGTAACATGCCACGTGACATGTCATTACGACAATTCATGGCCATAATGACATATCATGATCATAAGTGACATGTAATCAAGTCATGGCCATGCGATAAATATAAATAAGATATTTTCGTTTCATCGTAACATGTCACTACGGCAATTCATGGTCATAATGACATATCACGATCATGAGTGACATGTAATCATGTCATGGCCACGCGATAAATATAAATATGATATTTTCATGTCATCGTAACACGTCACGTGACATGCCATTACGACAATTCATGGCCATAATGACATATTATAATCATGAGTGACATGTAATCAAGTCATGGCCACGCGATAAATATAAATAAGATATTTTCGTTTCATCGTAACATGTCACGTGACAAGTCACTACGGCAATTCATGGTCATAATGACATATCATGATCATGAGTGACATATAATCACGTCATGGTCATGCGATAGCGACACGTCGTCGTTGTAGTAACATGTCGTGATCATGTTATGGTAACACATGATGATGACAGGCATGGTAACATGTCACGGTGGCACCGCAAAGCGACAAACAAATGTCACATCGTGTTGCGAACTTCTACATAATCTGATGGTTAATCCAAATTTTATCCCATTTTATTTCGCATTTCCTCAATAGTACCTCCCCCTCTCCCAGTGATAGAAAAATTGACCAAAAAAATCGACTTTCACGTTAAAAATTATTCAGATTTTGTTCACGATAATTCACTAACTAATTTCACAAACCAAACGTTTAGGACGGATTTTACATTAATTACAATGAATTAATCTATGAAAAAAACTGATTAATGATTCTGTACTTCGAATCACGACTTCGTTTTCCCGACGTTGCATTATTGCTCTCAGGTTTCGATTAAACGCCCAACATCACCTTTCGCACTCTGTAACTGACCTTCGTTCAGAGTAATGAAATTCCTCAATTTCGAAGGCCCGCACTAAAAATTGAACGCACCATTGCGCAAAAATTTACGATCGCGACCCGGCCTTCGCTCGCAGTCGAATTTCCGCATTTCATATTTGCATCAAACACAAAACCTCGCGAATGTTCGTTCAATTCGCACGTTCAAGTCTTCTGCGCGAACCCGTTCCAGTTCTACTACGCAAAAATGCCGCTCTTTCGCATTCTCTTCGTCGCAACAATTTTGATCGCGCTTGTAGCCACATCGACAGCAAAATATTGTCACACCAATGGGGTAACATTCAAAGCACTTGAGGCATGCAACGTCATCTGTAAAATTGGATGTCTCAGATCAAATTGCGGTGCTTATTTCGTTTGCGAAAGTATACCGGATCGCGCGAAATTCAGATGTAAATGCAAAAATTAATACAAACGTTCATAGACCTCGTCGAATCGTTCCACGAAAGATGTTCTATTCATTATTCATCACCAGATGTACTTTAACTTTTAATCGCGATATTTAAGAGTGATGGCAACAATCAGTTCATTATTACAACAAAATAAATTTCACTTTACGCTTCAATATCTACTGATTTATTCGTTTGAAGCAAGGCTTTTTCAATTTTTCTCATAAATTACAAAAAATCTAGGAAAAATGTGCTTACAAAAATTGCATAGTATAAACGAAACATTTTTGTACCTTGGATTTTTTTTTTGTAAATGGCCATTGAAAGGAGCAGGCACCATATGAATTTATTTATTTTACTTTACACCCCACCATCACCTCCACCCCCTTGCTCCACCTCAAGATCATATTGATAACTTATTTAATTTTAGACCAACTCCTTTCTTCAAAACCATGTTATTATTATCAACTGGAGGGTTTTTTCAATCCAAGCCCCCCCCCTTCTATCGTCTCTTCTTCACTATTCGGTTCACAATCGGCGTTCAAATCGATTCAAATTAAAAAATTATTCTTGATACGATAACACGACCTCCATAACTTCTAATTAATTAACCTCGCACGCTCGTTAAAATTTCGATACCTCGATAATCACTTCGAAAAAGTTACGCCAAGAGGCGTCAGACCGTGATATAGAGAAAAAAAATTGAAAAAAACAAGTATATCTGCACCACGTTTGCGTTCAAAGCCGAACTGTTGTAAGAAAAAAAATTTCAAAGAAAAAATAAAAGTACTACATAAAAAGTACATAAATTTAGGGTTACGGGACCTGCACATTCGGATTCTGCGTGAAAAATCCTACAAAATGGCGTCTGCTCTAGCCACCACCTCAAATTTAACTCAAATTTACCCATAAAAATATACGACTTTTCTTGTTTTTACCCCTTTTACCCCGTCTGGCACCCCTTAGGCAACACTTAGGGGTTGGTAGACCACCGTATTCACATTCAGCGCAAAAAATCCTACAAGATGGCACCATTATAAGCCATAAAATTTTCAGTGAAAAGTTCACTAAAAGCGCCGAGCTTTGAGCTTTCGCTACGCTTGAAAGCAGCAACAGCGGATTAACAGACTGGTGTTTTTGAAAAGAGGACTACATACACTAACTTTTGGGACAGGTCCCAAATTTCAACCCTTTCAAGTCATTTTCACTAGGTGGGCTCCCAAACCTACGAAATTGAAAGATCGCGTGAAAATAATTATCGAGGTACCCGCTCCCTACCCCCACTCATCTTTTTTGTTCGTTTCGTAAGGTCAGATTAAATTTTCCAATTGATCATTTTCACGTAAAACCATTCCGTTGGTAATAAATGCGTAACGGTTTTGGAAAATACTTTTACAAGGTACCAGCCCCCTTCAGGTGATTTTCTTCTGATATCATCTTGTAGAAAATTTTATGTACTTCAATTTTGAACTAAACTATTTTTCACGTACAAACCGTTTTTTCCGAGATAAATGCGAAAAATCACTCAAAAACGTGTTTTTCGAGGTACCAACCCCCTCTCCGAAGTAGCACACCACTTACGGCCCGGGACTTTTAACACGTTCATTGCGACCGTGTGTTTGACCGATTCCATGAAAAATTTTTTGGGTTTGAATTTTTTCACGAAATCGGCCCAAAAATGTCTAGGTTGACTGGACGATAACATGCACAAATGGAGTATGGCCCACAGAACAAGTTCCGGTGTCATTTTCATTTTCGACGGCTTCGCCTTCGTAACACTCTCCATCTTTCTCGATATTAAAATTATTCCATTTGGAGTCATTTTGTCGATTAGCAAAATTACCCACGCTACGCTGCATTTCCTAATAAGATTCGTTTCTTAAGCGTTATTCGGCTTAGTAGAAATTACAAAACCAATTAAATAACGTTGCACAATCTTTAATTAACCCATAAATTTCAGATTAATTAAAAACCTTGTAACTTAATAAAATTTCCATATATTTTGGACCATTACCCCCTTGATCTTACTCGTTTCGGTTATCAAACACGGTCGCACGAAATCACGTTACTTCGCGTATTTTTCAATTCGACAAGAGAAGAACTCCAGATACCCAAAATGCTGCTTTTACGGCTAATCCTCGTGACCATTTTCGCCATCGCCGTAACCGAGGGTCAACTCGAGAGGGGAATGAGAAAACCGCCGCGTGATCATAAACCATTATTTTTACCACGGCCGCCTCATAGACCAAGAGGGACAATACGCTTCGGACCACCCCCGATACGACCACCGAATCATAGAGAACTACTGAAAATACTTCCAGTTATTAGGGAGAAGTTCCTGACTTGCGCAGCCAACAATGGAACGTACGGGCGCGACAAAGATTGTTTTTTCAATTGCATGAACGGATGCGCGTTTCCAGCCTGTAGAGGATTTAAACGTTGCCTCAAAGTACCGGGACGTCTTCATAAATGGACGTGCCAATGTAACGTAAAGTAATCATGATTTATCATACAACCTTAAAGTGTTCTTGTAGGTTCGATTTTGAAAAGTAATCAATTGTGCATTTCATGCGTCGAATCCGGACTTCAGAGGGTAAAATACATCAAATTGATAAATTTTCATCAAATATTTCATATTTTACTCAATATAAGATTAAAATGATTCATTTGATTGATTTAACCCCCAATAAATGCTCACGCGTTTCTTAATTGGTTTTGAAGAAACATACGACATCTAGGAATCAAAAATAAATGAAAAAAATGAGGTTCAACAATTTTACCGACTGAGATGGATACCTAAAAAAATGAAATTGAGTTGAAAACGTCTATTTTAAGAGCATCAAATTGGAGAGGTTGTTGCTTTCTTAATTAAAGGCCTTCGTAAGAGTCCATTATGTGGTAAAGTTTCATTCAAACCCGTCGACTTTAATTTCAGAGCAAAATTCCTATCAAATTTTCCATAAAAAATTACTTCTCAAAAACGAAAAACATGAGAAACAATTCGTGGTATCGTGTTCTTTTCCATTTTCGTATTTTAATCGGTTGCCATGGAAACGTAAGTTAAATAATCCGTTGTAATGACGTCAACACGAACCAAGAAGCAAATAAAAAACCTCTTTTGAATCGAACACCTCGCATAAATTCCCTAACTTCGTGTTACTCGCGATAAACACCTTCGAAAAAAAATCACCTCCATAACTTCGCCGATAAACCCAACCGAGAACTCCCCGCTTACTACATTACGACTCGCCATCTTGAAACTACTCGCCGCGCAACGTTCTGTATACGCAGCTGCGCGTAAACGCACCGCGCATCTCGAACGCGAAAACCGGCTAAGTCAAGTTGCCAGTTTCACCCACCCGATCAACACGTTTTGCGGTCCGCTTCGTGTTACATCGACGTTCCACTAGATGGCGCGCGCATACCATAACGATAAACTAGTTCGGCGTGGTTACACAATCGTTGTACAGAGGGCGTTCCTGTTTGGATGCGGCGATGAGGCGAAAACGAGTTTTTTCTTCGCGCATTCGACGTCACGACTCGCGAACTCGCGATACGTGCAGCTTCATCGCTTCGATGCTTTAATTTGGCGCGTTTCAGATACGTTTTAGCTGCTACTACGTCGTTTCTCGAGCGAATTCATTCGACGTGGAAAAAAAAACATTTTAGAGCTCAACATGTTCAAAATATCTCGAGTTCAGTCGCGACTACACATCTAATATCAACCTCAACCCTCGTTTGTGACTCGATTCGAGCAAATCATGAGGAAGAAATTATTTTAACGCTCAAAATCATCCAATATTTAAGATTTCTATTTTCTCGTGCATCGTATTTCACCTTTGCAAGATGAAACTATTTATTTTCGTCGTCGCCCTTTCGCTCGCTCTTGTTGTCGCTGTTCCTTCGAACAGAAAAGGATCACGTTCTCGCCGATCTTTGTTCTGCTTCTCGAATAATCAACTTTTGAAAAAAATGTATATTTGTATTATCAATTTTAGAAAATTCCAATCAACACCCCGCTTTTTTTTCACACAGAGTCGGGAAAATTAAGCTGTTATACATATGTACTTCAAGTACATTACATACCAAGAAATTGAATTAACTGAAATTAAAAATAAGCCATTGTAAATTCAAACATCATTAAAGGAAAATTAGGAATTTGTACTTTTAAAAATATTTTAGCAAAGAAGCGGTGTTGCTAAAATTGAAACGAAAAAAATGAAATTTTTTGTAAAAACAAAAAAAACCGTAGAGATGAAAATCCTTAGTTTTCTCACAAAAAACCAAAAATTAACTTTTTTTTTAATATGTACGTTAAAAACATGTAATTTTTCAACCAGGTTCATGTTTAGAAAATGTTTAGAAAAGACTGGGCATGATAAAATTTCAAAAAAAAATTTGTGCCTTTTGACAACATTGAAAAAAAAAACGTTATTTTTTGTTTCTAACAAAATGGTAAAAAAACGAAGAAAAAAACGAAAAAATCATCTTTTTCAAAAACAAAACAACAACGAAAAAGAAGTTTCTTGTTTTCGCAACACTGCCTGGTGCTTAACAGTAGTTGGTAATTTTTTAAACGATCATCTCACACGAAATTCAGTAGGGTTGTAATTGAAGGGGGAGGAGGGATAGTTACAAAGTACTCGAGCCGAGGTGAAAAAAATAACGATAAAACGGTAGTAATTTTGAAAATATGAATCGAGATTTTCATCGATTCCGCTTCCCTTGGAAAATGCCTTCGGTACGTCCTTGGCCATCAACTTTCTTCGTTTTTTGATACTGTGACGTCATCAGCCTTCAGCTACGTTACGAATATGACTTCCAAATAATGACATTATACATAAAGAGAGAACCACGAGTACCCCTAGCATCTTGATCTCCAACCAGTAAATTTTCAAAAAGGATGCCCCCTCCTTCCTCTCTCCAATTTTTGTCCAATTTGTCATCTTTTCAGGATTTAATGGTTTTTATACAATTTGAAAATTCGTGAAATATTCAATTTCTCATCATAAAAAACACAAATCGACTTCGAAATTTATTCTTAGGAAAGACAACAAAATAAATACAACGTTAAGCAGCGTACGCAGATCAATAGTTGAATTTGTACACACGAGAATAACATCCACATTTCTCCCTCCTTTTATCAAATCAACTTGACACTGAATAATAACATCGCGGGGTTATCATCATAAATTAAATGTAGTTTAATTCCAATGAATGAAATTAATTCAAACCATATTTTCAAACGATTACTGAACTTCGAACTTGACCATTTCCACATAGAACAAAAAACTTCATTTATTTCTTTAATCTCGTAATCTTACCGTATTTCTTTATACCACCGATAAGAATGCACTTGTCGTAGCGATTCAACATTCAGACATCGTCGAACACAATTCAGGTTATTTATTCGATATCTAATTACCTCGTAGATGATAACTCGTCTCATTATTTCTCACATTGAAGATCAATTTCACTCCGATATGACGCAATCAAACCATACTTCGTATTCATTCGCTCAAAACGCAAAATTCAAGACAAAAAAACCTTTTTCGAGTTCATCAGTCGTGTAATACATACTAATGCAGTCCTTCGGTTCTACAACTTTCGTTCGAAATAAAAATTCACTTTCGCTTGCAAATCCTCCTACCGACAATGTCGTCAATTCCCCTAATGCTTCTCGGGTTCACCCTGCTCTTCGGTAGCTTTCCATCCGCGTTCAACACACCCATCGCCGACGCGCCATCGTCGGAATCCGCGCAACCCGTCGTCGACCCTTTGGCACCACGGGCACCATCCGGTTTCGAATTAAAACACGTATACGTATCGGGTAAAAAAGCCCAAGGATACCTCGACGCCTACAAGCCGAATCGCCCTCCTAAGATAGTCACCGTATTCCGCCAGAAACCCGTCCTCTCCGAATGGACCGGTAACGCTCAGACCGGCTGGAAACCCAGAAGCCCAGTTACAGTGGATACCCTGTACAGCATACAGGTAAACTCCGAGGCGAACTACCGTTGCAGAGGCGGCATCGTTAGCCCGATTATCTGCTTCTCATCGGCCGGAAATCCATATCACGTCGTGAATACCGTGTTCAACGAAGCCCACTTTACCACGGAGTACGTATCGAATACTTGCAAAAACATTAAAGATTTCACCATCGGTAGCGCACAACAATTCAACGAATCCAGTAACCTAACCGCCGTCGAACAGCATTATCACCTCGATGACGCCTGGATTGCCGAAAGCGATGATAACGCTACCTTGGCACAGCCATTCGCCGCCGTGTGCTCGTAAACGTTTATACCTTCCAAGGCTGTAGTCATTCTTATTTTAGCAAATTCGCAAACAAAAAAGCACAAAAAAATTGAATTAATCTAACAAATAAACTCGTTTATTCGTATTTCAAATTAGAAATACACAACATTTACATTTATTCAAAAACAATTATTTTTTTAAATCAAATATCGCTAGATGTTCGAACCAAGTCCAATGAGAAACCAATTCCACCTTCAAAGACCCTGAATTTCCAACATTTCATCGAACATAAAATGATATTTGTTCGCGGGAACCAAAAAAACCTTTTTACAATTCAACTTCGCGTTAATAACCATCAATGTACACCATTCGTTTCTTTATTTCTCGAGAAATACCAAAACGAATCGTAAACTCGCGAGTACCACTGGTGTTCACAACGCGTCACGAAGCATCGATCATGCCACTCATCTCGACGCTTTCCACCATCTTACTAGCTGTCGCTTTACTTCCATCCATATGGAACACACCCTTAAACGATCACCTCGACTCAACGTCTCAGCCTATCGAAAAAACCAACGGCGCTCCGACAGAATCCGACTTCGACAGAAGACACGTCTACCATGCAGGTTACCGCGCTCAAACCTACGTCGACCAATTCCCGAAAAAGCAATTACCAAAAATGATCCAGGTATTCCTTGAAAAACCACAATTCGCCGATTGGCAAGGCGACGCCAAAGCCGGTTGGAAACCCAAGAAAGACGTCAGTCTCAACATCATCTATACTCCACGACTTACCGGCGAAACATCATATCGTTGTAAGAGCTTCACCACCAAAGAAGTAGTAATATGTTTCAACAAACAAAAAATCGCATATCAATTAGTTGAGGTGAAATTTGATGAAAGTCAGTTTAAAGACCCAAAATACCAGCAAACTGGTCGCAATACTTGCGCGAAAGTCTGCAATTTCTGCGCCACCGGCTCAGCTCTAGACGACGCCTGGTTCGCGAATCATAGCACAAATGCTCAATCGGTTCAATTTGGATCGCCATCGGATGGCGACGTATGCGGAAGCCAATTAAGCGAGGAGCTCACTTCAACATCCGAATCCGTCCAAAACACCAATGTCGGCCCTTTGGATAGATCTGATTTCGACGAGAAACACGTCTACTACCCAGGCTACGGAGCACGAACATACGTCAATCGATACCCAAGTAATAAAATGCCAATCATGGTTACCATATTCGATAAAAAACCCAAATTTGAAGATTGGGAAACCAAGGACAACACCAAATACACACCGAAGAAAGCCGTCGATCTCTTTATCATCTATACTCGACAAGTCGACACCGAGACATTATATCGCTGTAAAGCTACTACCACCAAAGGAGTAGAAATAGGTTTTGACAATCGACACAACCCTTATCACTTGTATAAAACCGATTTCGATGCAAGACAATTTCTAAACCCGACGTACTACAACATTGGTGGCAATAACTGCGCGAAAATCTGCGATTTCTGCCGCGTCGCGTCACTCCTACTCAACGAAACCGATCATGACGCCGTCAACAACGGTTACCATCGTCAACTAGACGACGCCTGGTTCCTAAACAACGATCATACAGATGCGCAACCGGTTCAACAACTCGGACCATCATTATCTGGGGACGTGAATGGAACTCGATAATTCAATACGAAGTACGAGTTATTTTCTCAATCTAAATCAATATCTATATTTACTTCACTAGTAAAATCCTTCATTGCATAGTTTAGCTCTTAGCTTGAAATATGTACCGTATATATAATCAAAAAAATAAATAAATCAACAAACAAAAAAAACTTTCTTTCAACAAAACTCCCAATTTGATTAATAATCAGCATAGCATTAAACGTGAATTAATTCTACAACTAATCTCTCACCTTTTACGCAGGTTGTGAACACCTGAACGAATTTTTTTCAACTAGAAGGCTCCGACCTTGTCTACTTTACGGGGTAACGCCTTGGGCGAACCCTCCCTCACGTAAACCCTCTTTCCTGTACACTTACATACGCCCGAAAAAGGAAAAACAAAATGAAAAATGAAAAACACCAAACAAAAATCAACAATTTAGCAAGCTCAAAATTATCCTGCACCCAGACAAGCGTCACCTACATTAGATATTCTTAATTTTAGACCTTTTTTAAGCCGGACGTGTTCACTCTTCGTTATAGTCCGGTCAGGTTAGACATTTATCCAGCGAAAACCGCCAGAAAGCTTCAAGACGGGACATCGGGTATAGTGGGTTGCATAACCAATTTTTATACGAAATAGCACAGAAACCCCTGTAACTGCTCCGGAAAATTTGTAATCATCGCTCTATGAATATTGTATCGAAAAATTACTTAAATTTATGAAAAATTGGACAATTTTTCGACACGACATCCTAAAACATGCACTGCTTTTTCCTACGGAAATTGGTTATGCAATCCATTATACCCGTAGTCCCATCTTAATCACTATAAACCTTCATATGACCATTGCAAACAAAATATCTAACGTCCTCCATTGATTTGACCTCAGTGTCGTGAATTATTCAAGGTCAAAGTTCAACGGTTCGAGTTTTCCGCATTTTTCTCGTCAGCTGTGTGTTTTATCGTAAAAGTAGTTCAGTTAAAAACTAAAGCTGAGTAAATTATCTGCAAAAAAAGTCCTTATAATATTTTTCCAGCCGGTCTCTGCTCTCGAGATATCTCGCGTCGAAAAATTGAGGAAATCGCACAAGGCCTAAAATATCCCGAAAATTGACTGTTGACCTTGAAAAACGTATTCAAGGTCAAAAAAATTGAAATTCATCATACATGAAATTTAATACGCGTATCTGATTGTAATAAATATATTCTGCACAATTTTTCACCCTTTTTTCCAAATCTACTCGATTCATTTAATATACTCACCTTATTTTTAACGGAAATTCCGTAATTTTCAACTTTTAAAAATTCCCCAAAAATCTAAAAATGAACTAGGCCATCTTAAATTTTGGTTTTGGGGGGTTTTTTGCAAGCTCATTCCAAAAATCCAACTCTCGCTCAAATACGACACGGCCACCTGAAGAGATTCGCTTGTAATTACACTGAAAATTGCTTCAAATTCTACTAAAAATTTCAAAACAAAATTCACTACATGAAATTTTCATGGTTATCACGTAAGATTTCATAGATTTTAGAATATCCCTTTCCTCTTTATCTCATTCATAATAATCTTCATCGTCACACTCACCCTCTTCAACACTTCGATCTCGTTGAAATTCACAAAAACGCGAAAAAAACCTCGCAACGGGTCTTTATCTCTAATACGTAAGCAAGAATGCACTTCTACCGCGACATTTTATCACGCAGAAACGCGATAAAAACAAATCATCAATTAATGTTGGCGTATTAATGATTGATTAGTGCTTGTCGCATACAATTCAAGTTTTTTTCACCTTTGATTCCATTCGATTTACCACAAAATAATAAAATGAAAAACTTCTTTGTCTCTTTAAAATTCATATCGAATAAAAAACCGCATTAAAACTTATCATTCCGTAATATTTCTTAATACGGTAAAGTTCACATGTACTTTCAATAAAACTTGATGAATTTGTTGAAACCGAACAAAAAACTTTTTCGAGATTCAACCTTCGGTTAATAATCATCATTCCATGTCATTCGTTTTACTTATATTTCGAGAAACCGAATCTTAAATTCGCGTGTACCTTATCCCCATCGAACATGTCGATCATCTCGTCGCTATCCGCCATCTTATTCGCCGTCCATTTCCAATACATATCAAACACTCCGCTAACCGAGCATCTCGCATCAACGCCCGAACCCGTCCAAAACACCATCGGTCCCTTAAATGGATCAGATTTCGAAAACAAACACGTGTTCCACCCCGGCTACGCAGCTCGAGTGTACGTCAATCAATATCCGAGTAGTCAAATACCAACCATGGTAACCGTATTAGATGAAAACCCACAACAACAAGACTGGCAACCAGACGTCGGTTCCGCGTGGATACCGAAGAAAGCCATCGGTCTCGAGGTCATCTATACTCCAAGAATCGACAGCGAAACCGTATATCGCTGTAAAAGTCTAATCACCAAAGATATAAAAGTATATTTCGACCAAGAAGGAGTCCCTTATAATTTGACTAATGATGGGATCGATAGACGCTTCTTTCTAGACCCAAGATACCAGCTAACCGGCGGCAATAGTTGCATAAAAATTAAGGATTTCAACAGAATCGCTTCGTCTACACAAAACGCGACCCATGGCGATGCCCTCAACCACAATAATCACCGTCAACCTGTCGTCGCCTGGGTTTTCCCTAGAGGTGGCAACAATAACACTCTATTTGTTCAGCAGTTCGGACCATATACACCTCAGCACTTGAATGGAAATGACAACTTCGAGTAAATTACCCTATTACGTTTATTTTCGGCCCGTAAAATTACATCTCAACTATAATCGAATGTTTTCCGCGATTTCTTGAAAGAAAAAACCCAACAATACATTAATTCGCAACATAAAAAACATTTTTTTAAGACAAGAAAAAAACCATTAATCCGGTAAAGTTCACTTCATACTTCTAATAAAATTATAAACCAAATAACCGACACTTCATAAAACATTCGTTCGTTGAAATTGCAAAAAAAACCACTTTAAAATTCAACATTCTCATAATCTTTAGTATCCAGTATAATTCGTTTCGTTTCTTCTTCGTAAAGTATATATCAATTCGAATCGTGAATTCGCGACCATCAACCATGTTACTCAGCTTGACACTGACCTCCATTCTAGCCGCTGGTTTACTTCCACCCGCGTCAAACACACCACTAAACGAACAACCCACTTCCACACCTGAGTCCATCAATAACACCAACATCGACCCTTTAGGTAAATCCGACTTCGACGAAAAACACGTCTACTATCCAGGTTACGCAGCCCGCATATACGTCAATCGATACCCAATCAATCAAATGCCCAGCATGGTGACCGTATTCAACAAAAAACCCAAATACAGCGAATGGGAAGGCAGCGCCAAAACCGGTTGGAAACCAAAGACAGCTGTCGACGTCATGCTCATCTACACTCCGGTAGTAAACAACGAATCTGTGTATCGCTGTATTGGCCAACCCATCGCAGATGTGGTAATATGCTTCGACAAAAGACAGGTCCCTTACCACCTGTACAGTACGAACTTCGATAGACGCAAGTTCAAAGACAAAAATTACAAGAATACTTGCACCAAAATCACCGATTTCAACAGAACCGCTTCGTTCCTACAAAACGCAACCGATAGCGATGCCGGCAACGACAATTACCACCATCAGCTCGACGACGCCTGGATTTTCGAGAGCGATGATACCAGCACTCAATCCGCTCAGCAGTTCGGAGCACCTCCGTCCAAGAACGTTTGTGGAAGTTAGATCATTACATTATATTCGTTTCCGCGTAGCAAAATTAAAAAATTCTGACAAGTAAGTTAATGTTTCAATCGCGATTGAAATTTTTCCGCCGCGAGTTGTTAAAAATCCTCAATAATACATACATTAGTTAACAACATAAATCATTAAAAAAAAAAACAACAATTTTTTTTCAAACAAATAACTACGTATTACGTTTAGTTCGATTTATCTTGGAAAAAAGTTGAAAAAATATGAAGAATTCAACAAACCAGTGAGATATCTCGTCCTAATGCAAATTAAGAAAACAATGAAACTTGAACTTTAAAAAACTGGAATTTCAAAAATTTTCAAGTTAAAACTTTTCAATGTTCAAGTTTTATATTTTTTCACCATTTCCTAACCTGGCTGCTTCGCGACCCAATTCTCAAACTAACCCCTTCCATGTACACTTTCTCTCCTGTTCACTTATTTATGCGTGAAAAAGGAGAAAAAAGATGTAAAACGAAAAACACGTAACAAAAATCATCATTTGACAAGTTCAAAATGAGTGCCATCTATATGACTGCTTCCAATTCTACCTTTTTTAAACCCAACGCGTTAATGCAGCAAAAAACGCCGGAGGAAGCCGAAAATCGATACAAACTTTCAGATGACCATTACAAACATGTCAAAAATTCCCCCTGATTTGACCTTTGCGTAGTGAATTATTCAAGGTAAATTGTCAACAAGTAATTTTCGCATTTTTTTCGTCATCCGCGAATTTTATCGTAGAAATAGTTCGAATAAAAATCAAAACTGAGTAAATCATCTGCAAAAAAAATCCTTATAATATTTTCCCGCCCGGTCCCCGCTTCGGAGAAATCGCGTGTCGAAAAGTTGAGGAAATCGCACGAGTCCTAAAATGCTCCGAAAAATTGAACGTTGACTTCGAAACACGAGATCAACAAAAAAAAATTGAAATTGATGTGATATGAAATTCAGTGCACGTTTCTGGTACTTAATAAATACATCCTGTAAGATTTTCCGCCATTTTTTCAAATTGACTCGATTCATTAAATACAGGGTGTTCCGGGGTAGAAGTAAGGCCTTCAACCTAGAAACTGTGCAACATAAACTGAGTCTATGTGTGTATGTTTGCCTAACCCCCGGGCCGCAGGGGCAGCGGTATACTCTTTCAAAAAATTTTTTTTTTCATTTTTGTTGACTGATTTTGAATAATTATACCTCAATTACTAAAATAGATAGAAATATGCGGTTTGTTCTGGAAGAAAGATAATTTTATCTAGATTATTCTAGTGTGGATGATTTTTGTGTCAGGTTAATATTCAAGGGTGTAGATGACAAATTAAAGAAGAAAACGCGTTTCAAATTGTGAAATTTTTATCGTTTTTATTGAATTATTCAAAAATTTCTTCTCGTAACATACGACTTTAATAAATGTTCTTAGAAGAAAAAAGTTTGATCTTTCCAATGCCGCAAACCTCATCTTTCTATCTTAATTAGATCAAAAGTTATAAAAATTAAAATTTCCAAAACTTTTTAAAATTATGTCAATTTTTGCAATTTTTAATTTTTGAACGACAATAACTTTTCAACTATGTGAGATAGAGAGGTGAGGTTTGCGACATTCAACAGGACAGTCTTCCCCCCTCCAAAAACACTCATCATGGTGATTGGTCATATAAGTGAGGTTTTTCATCAATTCGTAATTTTTTTTAATATATCTTTTTACGCCGATCATTTTGACAAGTGCTCACAACTCCTAAAATGCTCCGAAAAATTGACCGTTGACTTGGAAAAACGAGATCACCAAAAAAAATAAAATTGGTGAGATATGAAATTCAGTGCACGTTTCTGGTACTTAATAAACATATCCTGTAAGATTTTCCGCCTTTTTTTCAAATTGACTCGACTCATTTAATATACTCGCCTTATTTTTAATGGAAATTTCGTAATTTTCAACTTTAAAAAATTCGTAAAAAATCAAAAAGTAAACTTGGGTTGCTAAAATTTTAGTTTTTAAGGTTTTTTGACATGTTCGTTCCAAAAATCCAACTCCCGTTCAAATATGAATAGGCCACCTGAAGAGATTCGCTTGTAACTACATTGAAAATTGCTTCAAATTCTACTAAACATTTCATAACAAAATTTAGTACACAAGATTTTTTAGGTTTTACAGGATTTCACTTATTAGTGATTTTAGAATATCACTTTCCTCTCCATCTCATTTAAAATAATCCCCTCCCCTTATCACACTCACCCTTCTCAACGCTCCAATCTCGTCGAAATTCACAAAGACGCGAAAAAAAAAACTCGCAACGGGTCTTATCTCTCATAAGCAGGAATGCACTTCTACCGCTGCATTTTATCGCACAGAAACGCCATGAAAACAAAACATCACTCATAGCGCATTAACGATTGAACAATGCCCGTCGCATACAATCCAAGTTTTTTTCACCTTTGATTTCATTCGATTTACAACGAAATAATCAAATGAAAAACTTCTTTGTCTCTTTGAAATTCATATCGAATAAAAAACCACATTAAAACTTATCACTTCCATAATATTTCTTTATACGGTAAAGTTCACTTTGTTCAATGAAACTTGAAACCGGATTGCCAACGTTTCATCAAACACGCCTTTGTCTGTTGAAACCGAATAAAAAACCTTTTCGAGATTCAACATTCGGTCAATAATCATTATTCCGTATTCGTTTTACTTATTTTTCAATAAATAACACGATTCGTAAACTTGTATTTCTCTATTCGTTTGTTGAAATTGAAAAAAAACCACTTTAAAATTCAACAACTCCCATAATCTTTACAATCCGGCACAATCCGCTTTATTTCTTTTTCGTAATTATAATAATTCGAATCGTGAATTCGCCACCATCGACCATGTTACTCAGCCTGACACTAACCACCGTTCTGGCCGCTGGTATACTTCCATCCGCATCGAACACACCCCTAAACGAACTCACCTCGACACCTGATTCCATCGAGAACACCAACGTCCGATCCAGATTCGAAGATGAACACGTCTACAAGAGAGGTTTACCAGCCCGATCATACCTCTATCTATACCCACCTAGTCGAATGCCAAGCATGGTGACCGTATTCAATAAGCGACCAATATTTGAAGAATGGCAAGGCAACATCACAATAGGTTGGAAACCAATAAATAAAGTTGATGTTCTGCTCATCTACACACCGCAAGTTGTACCAGGGGAAAAGGTATATCGCTGTCTTGCCGATTCTCTCAAAGATGTGACAATATGTTTCGACAAAAAAGTCCCATACCACGTGAGTCAAACTGGTTTCGACAGACGCAAGTTTAGAGCCCCAAATTACACGAATACTTGCACGGATAAAATCACCGATTTCAACAGAACCGCTTCGTTATTATTACGCGGAACCGATAACGATGCACGCAACGACAATTACCACCATCAACTCGACGACGCTTGGGTTTTCGATAGCGACGACACCAACTCTCAGCCCTTTCAGCACTTCGGAGCACCTTTACGCAAAGGCGTATGTGAATCGTGAAGACAGATAGACGATCATTACATTGTAGTCGGTTCCGTAAGTAAGTTAATATTTCAACTGCTATCAAAGTTTTTCCGCTGCGAATTATTGGAAAAACCTTGGCAATACTAAATATGTTAGTTAGTAACACAGATTTAAAAAATAAATGTAAAAAAATTAAAAAAAAATAAAAAAAAAATTTTTTAACGACTACATAATATTATGTTAGTTGTTTGACCAACTTATGAAAAAAGTTGACAATGGAGGAAGAATTTAACATACCAGTCGGGTAATTTTCTAATGCAAGTCCTCTTGGAAAAAAAGGAGCTCGAAACACTTGTATACTCCTTCAACAACTAAATCGCTCTTCCAAAACAACTCCTCCCACTCAATCACAGCACGACTAACCAAATACTGATTTTTTTCACTCTTTTTTTCAATAATTTTAAAGCACTTCCCACAATTCAATTACAACTTCAATTCGCATTCTTTAGAACTGACGATTTGAAAAACAAAATCGATTAATTAAATCGGGAAAATTCGATTGATATGCGATTCAACTCGATTACAAGAAGAAATCGAATCAATCATCCTACTCCATTCCGCTAAATTGTCTCACATAAATTTGATTGATTCGACAGACTTGACTGACTTGAATCAACTCGAATTGATTTTTTACCGAAAATTGACTCCAATCTATGATTTAAATTGATTAAACATAAATATTAAAAAATTCCAACATAAAAAATTTTCAAAAACGTAAAAACAGTAAACAAAAAATAACCTTCTACCTCGACAATCAATTCTGTTGTAAATTTCATTCAACCTTAGCCCGCGTAATCCAAGCTGAAAGATAACTCCCATTAACGAAACTACAAAACCGATTAAATTGCCTAATAACAAGTCCGCCATAACCATTATCACCTCATTAAAATTTTTCAACCGGTTTCCATCAATTATCAACAAGATTTACTTAATGTGTACTACAAGTTTGAATTATTTTTCACCAGCAGCAAAACCTCAGAAAAAACCACATTTTAATCGAACATCTCAATAAATAAGTGTAATCGATGAAGTACTATCTACACCAAATACGCGAACGTTTTCAATATCATTAAAAGCATACTTCGAAAAAAAGTTTCAAAGTTCATCTACCGAGCAATAATCCTCGAATTAGACCGTACGTTTGTGAGAAAAATGAAGCAAATCGTTTTCCTCTTCGTCGCCGTTCTTTTGCTCAATCTCGCCTTGGCCGCTCCGTCGTCTGAGCAGAACGAACCGAGACCTCGACGATCTTATTTTGCATGATACACGGTCAAACCATAAGCGGTAATTGTTACAGAGGATGCGCACTGGGTTGCCAACAACCGGGATGCGGAGGATATAACAGTTGCAATGGGAACGTATGTAATTGCAATTTTTCTTAAGTTCCCGATATCAACAGCAGCCGAGTACAGATAATCCATCTGATAATATTTGTTTGCTTATCACCAAATGCAACGTAGTTTAAATACAATTTACTGGTAAATTAAATGCACGTAGAAATAAGTTGAATTGTTAGCCTTGTAATAAGTAATTCAATAAATCCCTTTCAATATTTTGTAATCATTATTTGTCACTCTGAAATACGTTTTCAGAAAAACTTGAGATACTGTTTCATCGAAAAGAACAAAAAAATTTTTAAAAATTCTCCACTATGTCCACTTCGACACGTCTTACATACAAGATAAACTTATCGAGTGTTACTTCAACAATTATTTTGTCTACCCCTTTGGATAATTCTTAGACGTCTAATAACCCTTCATGAGTCGCAGACCCCTCAAGTGACATGAGTGGTCGCACCGCGGGGGAAACCCCGCGATTTACATGTGCAAATACTGGTCGCACTGCAGAGGGATTCCCTCACATTCTATGTTTTGGCGCACCGTAGAGAGGAAATCCCCGCGATTTAAAAATGCATGTTCGAGTCACACCGTGAAGGGAATCCCCGCGTTACCCCACGCGCAAGAAAGGGTACATGGTGACAGGTACGTATGATCAAATAATAAATTATGGGAATCAAGAACACAACTTGAAATAACCCGAAATTTTGATTTTAGCCCGTCCTTCCTGGGGTCCATGTGCATCTGAGAGTAAATCTGACATAAAATTTGGATTCAGCGGCTTCAAAAACTCCCCAAAAGACAGGAATCTGTTCCACTGTGCGTCCCTTGGACAATATTATCAATGCGGGGATTCCCTTTACAGTGCGATTCATAATTGAAATTTTTATTTGCGGGGATTCCCTTTACGGTGCGCCAAATCATGTGTTTTTGGCGAATATTTTGTTCTTTCAGGGGTACAATTATGCAACCATGAAAGGCATAGTACTAGATAGGCAATTTGTTATACCAGGTAACATATGCAACGTTTGAAATTCGTATGTCATCAAAACGGGGATTCCCCTATGGTGCCACCACTCGCGGTTTAACGCTATAAAATCAAAAGAACAGTAAAATACTTCGTCGTTTCTGGTCATTTACAGGCAAATTGCTCGGATTTTCACGCCTAATGACCAATTTGAAACTAACCTCCGAATTTAAACCCCTCCTATCAAACTGACCCCTTTTCCAGGAAATTACTTTATATATCTTTGGGTTTTCATGACGTTTCGAAAACCCTTGTTAGAAGTAGCTTCTCCCCCTTATCCCTCTTGTCAGAATTACAGAACCAAATCGAAAATAACACCACATATCGCACTTCATTTCCCGTCTAATGCATCTTGACAAACGAAAATTGAAGAAAAACCTCGCATAACGATCATTCTAATTTATCACGACCTATTTCAACGTTCAATAAACATCGACAGCTCACTTTACTCCGCGACTACCTTACCTCCTCGTTTCCGCATGCTCTTTAATACGAGATGAAAAAAACAAACGCGTGGATTTCCATTTTCTACCGTATGCTTTTCTTTTCCATTGTAATTTTGAGATCTCTTCTTAAAGTAGAAGACGAAGAGTTGATCAACTGCGATAGTTTTCATTACGGCGCATTTCAATGAAATCTCAAACTTAATCCTGCACAATAACTTTTGTTCGTCGATACTTCCTTTCGAACTCAACACGACCTTGAAATTACAATGCCACGGGTAATTCACAATCTTTGATAAGAAATTCGAAACACACCCGTCTTTATTTACTTTTCCCTCGCAATCTGAAATTTTTCTTTTTGCTTTCTAAATGGCTAAAATGAGAAATAGAATTAAACGAGAAATTTTAAATGTTAAAAATTTATTCTCAGAAAGTAAATAAAGAAA
>QBDW01006337.1:0-14926 GCA_003261595.1 Maconellicoccus hirsutus | reverse complement strand
GTTTATACTTATCTTGAATATAAATTGCTCGTTGGTATCGCGAAAAATAATACAGAATTAACCAAATATGTTACAGAATCCGAGACAATCTGCAAAATTAAACGTCCATTTAGTATGACGTCACAAATTTAATTTTTTTTGTTAGATTCATGACGTCATTGCTGTTGAAAAAATTCAGCGTAAAATAATTTAGTTTTATGATCAATTCTAACAATTTTTTCTCGCGATTAATTTTTTTTTGTTAAATTATTTTTTAGAAAATTGTTCGTCATTTTACTATTTTATTTTATTTTTTGATTTATTATTCCTTTTTAAAAGTCGTTTTCGACGATATTTGGACCGTTTCTCGATAAATTTGAATTAAAGGTTTTTATTGGTTTGATTTCTAGCAGTTCTTCGATGATTTCTAGGCCATTTAAGGTTTTAGAATCATTTTTCAAATATTTGTATGGGCGTAATTCTAAATCCCCCTCTCCCTTGACAGCGGAAAAATTAAAAAAATTTTATTTTTTCAAAACATACGTGAGTATTTCGTCTAAGCACGTCGTACTTGCTTTGAGTTGAGTTTTTTTTCAAAATTTATGGCATTTTATATGCCCTTCTTTTATCAACATGTAATTGGTGTATAATTTTCTTCATCAAAATAGATCCTTTTTTCGACTTAAAATCAATTTTAGCTCCTTCACCGAGTATTACGCAAAATATTGGAGTAAATCAATAAAAACCAAATCGTCACTTCTACCCTTCCTCCTTCTTAGTCCTTTAAATTACGCTTGAATGTTGGTTCAAAGGTTCAAAGGGTCGTGGAATAAAGTAGAAGGCGTTTAATATGGAATAAAAAATTCGTAAATTTTTTCACATGCTCAAAATTCTTTGGAATATTTTTGCCAATTATTAAAAATGAAAACCACCCAAGTCTGCTTTTTTTTTTTAAAGAAAAAACTGCGAAGTTCGAGAGAAAAAAGGTCACCCAAAAAATCCTACGTACATCTCCGCCGACACAATTTCCAAAAATGAAATTACCCGTTAAAAAAAAAAACACCATTAAAACTCGTTCCTTCAAAGAGAGTAACTTTTTAAAAGATACGTGAATAGAATAAAGAATGAAGATTGGGCGATGACAAAAAGAATGTCAAGTCTAGTGACACACTGGTTAATTCTTTATATCGTCGAAATTGCAGAATACCTTGGTAACTATAACGAATACTCCCAAGTCACATATAACTTTAGAATAACTTATATTGGCAAATTATATAAAACGCGAATAATGGCAATTTGCGAGTGAATATCGCATGAATGACAAATGTAAAAATCGCTTTTATAAAGGTATAAAGTAGCACGTGCGTGTAATAATAGATAAACGCCGTATAAGTTGAGTATCGATCATCGTCGGAGGAAAAAATTTGGTCACGGAGACTTCGGACATTGGTACGAATTATGCCTAAATATCGTGCAACGACTTTTACGCATCGCGAGCTCGACAAATATATTCGGCGTTTTCACGTAACAACGTATACTCGACACGAGTTCGCGATCGAAGAATTTACTTATTTTAAAATAATAATCTTCGTTTACCATGTCGGTCGCGTTCGGCTGATTTACGAGTTTCGTATCGGCGCGTATTCATGGCGATGATAAAACCGTATAGTAACCAGAGATGGACATCTTCTATAAATTTAAATTACGACCAAGATAAATCTCTGATGCCTATGTGAGTATTTTAGCGATTTATTTTCACCCTTCGGCCATTTCCGTAATGTTTTCCACCGTCGAGTAGACATAAATCGAATAAACTCAACGCGGATCCTTGCTACGTGCCGCCATCTCGAGCTGGAATGGATCTCGTGAAGTTTCCTAGCCTGAGTCAAGACATGGGTAAATCAATTAACACAGGAGCAATCGCTTTATCGTCACGATTCACCCCGTACGAATGGACCCAGATGAACTTGAAGCATTACAGCGAAGCAGACACCAATCGTAACTACGCCGAGAAGCTGCGTTCGGATGCTGTACGAGCAATGAGGTAAATATGACTTCTCAAGTATGATCTGAAAATACGACGACTGAATCGCAGGGAAACCGAAGAGAAGACGTTTTCGGGTCAAAGAGATACCTGTCGAAGGATATCGGAACGTTTGAACGATATTATGTTCTGGAGAAACGAACTGGCCACTGAGCTGGAACGGATGCTATCGGAGATACATCTTTTGCAAGATGTCAGGAGATCTTTGGAGAAATCGAATCAAGATTGCGATCCGCCTTTGCACATGACTCAGGAATGTTTGTATTATCGCGAGGGCAGACAAGGTAACGAAGTTATGATTAATCAGATCTCCTCGGGAGGTCATTGACCCGCCAACAGATTTTAAGCGGTCGTTCGACGCCGATACATCGAAAGTACCCTCGAGATTACGTGACCTTGACCTAGATACCAACTTCGACCAGTCCCTTCACCCCAACGTACACGGGCCAACGAAAAGCTACAATTTCAACCTGGATTCGTTGTGTTCCGGTCATTGACCCGGAAACGAAACCATCGCGCTTTATAAATAATACGTCTTAGTCAACTCTACAAAACTATATGACCTTGACCTACACCAAAAAGCCCTCCCCTCTCCTCGTTCCCCTGATTTTCAACATCTTCAAAAAATCATCACAAATAACTCATTATTTCAGGTATCGACATGGTAAGAGACCAAGCCGAAGATGCCCTCTTACAAGAGGTCGCCACATTACAAAGATGCAAAGAAAAGCTTACCAATTATCATCAAAAAGTTCTAGAACAAGTTGGCCTCAAATTATCATAACCAATTTCCCAAATACTTTTCTACTCAAATCACATTCTACTTTTTCGTTTAGTTACGAGAAAACAGGAACTCTCAACACGAACTCGAGTTGGACTTGAAAAGCAAAGAATCCGCTCTGGAGATCGACAGCAGCTGCCATCATCTTAATAATTTCTCAAACAACATAAATTATTTCGCCGGAATCGATAAATTCGATCAAACGTAAATTTTTTTCACGACTTTCAACGTAAATTTTCCCTCGAAAAATTAAATTTTTTGATTTTTTTTTTGGCAGAGTCAGTGTACCTGAATCATGGGCTGAACATTCCAACAGGATTATTCAAAGGTCGCAAAACCGAAGGATTAAATCGTCTCAGTTACGAACAGAGTCGGAAAATACGATGAATGAATGCGCCAATAATATGTGGAATGCTTGGAATTTCACCAACAGCGCTTTGTCCAGGAGAGCCAATGAGATTTTGGAGGCGAAGAATAAATTGCAGATGCATTTGCATAAGGTTTCGTCGTCGTTTTTAATTTTTTTTATGTTTCAATGGGAATTTTGGAAAAAGGGGGTTGGACGAGAGGAGGAAGGTGGATGTCAAAATAGGAGGGAGGGGATTAAAACACATTTATATCGTATTTAAATTATCCAATCAGATATTTCATCCAAAAAACTCGAAATTTAATGCCTAAAAACGATCATTGAAGAAAAAAGAAAATTACCTCATTGCTTCCCCCTCCACTTTGACTTGGACATCATCGATTTGAACAAAAAATTACGAATTACGTATCTTCGAGGATTTGAAATTGAAAAATGGGATTTTAGAATTCATTACAAAAAACATAAACAAAATTAAAAAACCGAAATTAATTTTTAAAAAGCAATAAGCCATTGAAAAAAACGAAAAAAAATTTATAAAATTAAAATAGCCTATTAACATAATTAAGAAACCGAAATCAGTTTTTAAAAAGCTACGAACCCTTTAAAAAAATTAAAAAAATAAAAAACAAATAAAATTTAAAAAAATTGAAAAATTGTAACTTGAAAAAATTAAAAAAATTATGCTCTTTTCAACATAAAATTACAGTTGAAAAATTATCTAAAGGGTCTATTTGGATGACAACTAAAATCATAGTTCTTGGGGTGACTTTGTAAGCATGGGGTTACTTTGAAAGGTAGATCATACGTGGACTAAAATAATATAAGGCGTTTTAATGACAACTTTTGCTCACCTTTTTAAAATTTATATCCTAATATTCAAAGTAACCCCGTATTTTCAAAGATACCTCAAATTGTGTGTAATTCGTATTTTTCCCTCTACAAATGGAATAAAGATAATATCAGCGTTGGTATTTTTTAAGGGAGGGAGGAGGAAAGTGAATAAATTTTTAATTTTTATCACCCTTAGGATACAGAAATTTTTTTAAATTGAAAATTTTACGATGAAAAGAATTGTCTCAGTAAAATAAAAACGAAAGAAAATGACCATTATGCTAAAAAATGTATAATTTTTATCATTGTGGAGAGGAGAGGTATTTCCATGTACAATAATCGCTAAAAAAAAATTTTTAAATCACTGAAGGGAAAAGTATTACTAAAATCTTTCTCCTCCCCTCCTCTCCCACTACAATGCCAGTAACAAGAATTCAATATCCAACTTTTCCAAATATCACTTTTTTAGCAGTTTACGCAAAATAAAAATTAAATATAAAAAAAAAAAAAAAAAAATTATACCCAATAAAAATAAAAAAAACGACAAAAATAAAAGAAATAATAGAAATAAAAATACCGTCAATTGAATAGTTTCATAAAAATAAATTAAAAACGGTCAGATGAGAAGAAAAATTGTAAAAAAAAATAGATTTTCACATTCTTCGACCCATTTTTACTACTTCAAAAAAAAAACAAAAAAATCCTCAATACAAGTTCAAAAATTCAGCTAAAATCATTCGAAAAAAAAACCAATCAGGGGATTCTCAACTTCGCGCTAAAGCTTAATTAAACCAAAACTCGAAACCTCGCTTTCACCCCAACCTAAACCCTTCTCAGACCTTTGGTAATCTTCGACACGAACCTCGAGCAGGTCCAACAAGAAATATTCGACATCGAGAAAAGCATGGATATGATAAAACGAGCTATTAACGACAAAAGCAACCCATTAAAAGTGGCTCAAACCAGATTAGAATTCCGGACGCATCGTAAAGACGTGGAATTATGCAGGGACACCGTTCAAACAAGGTAATCGCCAATTTTCCGGGTTTCGTTTTCATTTTATCGGCTGCTTTCCATTTGCAGATTACAACGCGAAGTGGAGGATTTACAGACAAACATTCATTACTTGAATCAAAAGCTAAAAGAGGGCGAAAGTCAACACCAGCAATTGCTGATAACTCGTTCAAATTTGGAGAAAGATTTAGAAGTGAAAGTAAACTCTTTGTTTATCGATCGCGAAAAATGTCTTGGTTTGAGGAAAGCTTGTCCGGTGACGACGTTTCTTAAATATTGAGGAAAAAAATGTAGTTGATGAAAAATAAAATATTTGTTGTAGTTATATTTTGCCTTTTATTTAATTTTAAATAAAAAATAAGGGCCGATTTAATCAATTAAGGATCACCTATCTTTTTATTTCTACATCGCATCGTCAAGGTCGAAGACCGTTTTTGTAGATACATCAAAAAAAAAAAGGAAAATACATCTCGAAATATTCAAAACACCTATACGTGCCATAATTTGAAAAAATCTCCAATTTTCAACACGTGTACCACGTAAGTGTAACGGTAACAACCCAACGTCAAAATAATATTACCATTCGCCCGGAATCCTTCACACCCTTCACCCCGGATCCACGTATCAAGTACGTACGTGAAAATGAACCAGCGACGGTTTCTAAAGCGAAGAATATACAAATAAAATCTCGTCGCAATTTCGTACTTCACCCATAATTTTCGAGTAGAAAGCTAAAATAATGCTGGAATGGTGAAATGCTCGAATAATTTCTCTCTCCCTCGATTTTCCTCTTTTGCGAATATTTTCGACGACTTTATATCATCCTCGTCCCCCTCGTTGCCCCTTGAAAGCTCGCGTCGAGATGCATGAAGTTAACCAGCTTTGACAAATTGATATACGCGTGTTTCGTCCGATGAATACGAATTTTGACAAATTGTCAAAAAGAACCCCAATGTCGATATTTAAATTACACCAGTCGAGATGGCGAATAATTGGAGAGGAAAATTACACAAAAGTACTGTGTCGTCTTGGTCTTGGAGTCATTGCCATAGAAAAATTAAAACAAAGGTTGTGTTTAATTGGCCAAAAAGCTCGGTCGTCAATTTCAATAACCACGATGATTTTGTTTCATAAAAGCACGAAATTTTTTATTCCATGAATCAAACCTTGGTACTTTGCTTTTCAGCCTAAACACGTTCATAATGCGGAGTCGTTGGCCTGTTTTGACAACATTGGAAATATGTCACTGGAGGATTTGGCGCGATTTTATCGAAATTTGAATTCTTTTCACGAGAAAAGAAAAGTTAAAATGAAACGACTACGGGGAGTAAAACGATCGCGAGATATTTTAAAAAGCTTTCGATACGACTTCCGGTAAATTGTCGTTTGAACGAGCTCGGCAAACGTTATGAAATCCGATTCGGTGAAATTTATGCGTAAAATAAAATGACGCAGAAAATTGGATGATTTTAAGATACGGAAATTTATATTAAAAATGTAAAACGGAATAAAATCCCAGGTGAAAGTTCAACCAAACCAAGTGAAATTATAGTAAATTTGAAAAAAGCTCGTGTGAAACTTCATTCGCATAAATTGTTCAAGAAAAATATTCTTCTACCAATAGAAACCACCGCACAAACTATTTAAATCCGCAAAAATTCAATTTTTGGACATGGAGATAAGCTTTTGATCCAAAAATAGAGCTTTTTATCCAAAACAACGCTTTAGATCCATAGAAAATGTATTCATACAAAAAAAGAGCTTTTAAAACAAAAGTTAAGTCATGATCGAAGTTCAGTTTTTAAATCAAACATCTTAAACAAACGTCAACGTGGAAAAAAAATTGGATCGACTTTCAGAATAAAAGTCAATCAGGAAAAGTAAGTTGAGCTTTCAATACAAAAGTCGAACATTTGAAATAAAACTTCAAAGTTTGAAATAGTATTAGAGATTTTATAACAAATGTTGAGCTTTTGAAACAAAAATGCAAGCTTTCAAAACAAATTTTAATCTTTTGAAACAAAAATATAAGCTTTCAAAACAAAAGTCGAGCTTTTAAAACAGAATTGGAGTTTTAAGAACAAAAGCTGACATTTAAATAATATTTGAAGCTTGAGAATTAAAACTTGATGCTAAAAAAAACATAAAACTGAGCTTTAAAGTTTAAAATTGAAGAATTTAAAAATCAAAAAAATCATTCCATTAGAAAAAAACAATTAAAAATATAAGTATTGAACTTTTAAAGCCAAACTTTTCTAATTTAAGCTTGAGTGTATGAGGAAACTATTTAAAAGTACAAAAATTGTATTTTCGTAATATACAACTTTCAAACCAAAGCTTTTGAAACTTAAAAGTTGAACTTTGTCTTAAAAACTTCCAAGGAACCAAAAAAAAAGTTTTTAGCACAAAGTTTAAGTTCATTAAGGTAAAAGTTTACAATTTTTTCATAAAAAATAACTCTTATTTGAAAGTTTGAAAACTTTAACTTAGCAAGTCGAGCTTTCAAGTCAAAAATGCTACGATATTTGTCTCAAAAAAATTAGAACCGAAATTTGGAAACTGTTGCTAAAAGATATTTTAGTAATTGACATTTATAAGCATTTTTTTAAAAGTCGGACTTTCAAATTTTTACGTTAATCTTTCTCTATTGCATTTTTATTAATCTAATGTGAGCTTTCAAATATACATAATAATATTATGTACTCAAGTTCTACACAAAAAAAGGCTTCAAGTATTTCATGGATTCTAAACGAGCATTAAACGACTAAAAGTTCAAAGTTTTATGTCAAAAGTTGAGCTTTTTCAGCTGAACAAAAGTTTGGACAACGAATTACAAAGGAGCTTTCGTAAATAAAAATTAATAAACTGGAAGTTCAACATGTTTTGCTTAAAGTCGAACTTCTTTATCCAAATTCAAAATCGATCAGTGATCAACGACTATAAAAGAATTGAAAGCACAAAACTTTACATTCAAAGTCGAGCTTTTTCAGCGAATTTCGAAATTGACGAGAATTCGATTTTATCACAATATTTAAGATTATCACAATAGACTAAGTTTTATAAAGGGCGTTTTGAGGGCATCTTTTACATCTCAACTTTTCTGCATTTTCCAACATCATAAATACATCTTTACCAGCAAAAAAATCGAAGCGTCAAATTTCCCGTCAATTTTACAACACTACGCGTATTTTAATCTCGCAAAATTCGACGTATTTTTCGCGAGGTTTTGAACTTGATGGGCACGCGACTTAAAACCTCCTAATATACATTTTCAGTACCAAAAAAACACTCAATTGCTCATTCGATATCTATATTGACAGCTCCACGAAGAAAGTTTCCCCCTTCGATACGCTTTTAGAAACTCCCCGGAGCTTTCCTCCGACCTTGCCCATAATCCTTCTTTTTCACTTTTACTATGAATACGAAAAACGCAAAACTCAAAACACAAATACATCGCTGGGTAACGCGATTCGTTCTCTTTGTCCGACGTCAAAAGCTTCATTTCCTAATCCAGGTTAAAACCGTAGGTAGTGAAAAAATCGTTCCGCTTTCTTTCACTCGCTCGATTTACTTTCGGTTGCGAACCTAAGCTTATTTAATACGATGCTCATTAAAAATTCGCAGTCACGACATAATTACTTTCTTCGATAATCCTTTCGAATACATCTTGAAATTTTTCGTTAAAAACCATCACACTAAAGTGCCCGGATTACGCACCGCCCCGCTGAGTTGAATTTTTCACATCGGGTACTTAAGGAATGTTCCGAAATTGCGAAAATATTGCGTCAAGTGCCGTAGCCAAGATGAGCCGCGGATATAAAAAATGATTAAGGTGCGTTTGTCTGTGCGGCAGAAATGCGTACATTATTAAAATCACATCGCCGCAGTAACCTGTTGATTCTGAAAGGGATGATAAGAGTTTACAGGGCGAAAAAGCTCTTTAGTCTGCCCGAGACGAAGCTACCTAACGGTATTTTAATTCTATATTCGTTACGTTACCTAAACACGAGATTTTTTCGCGTGAATTTTTAAATCGACGCGGTTTTTCGAAGCTTTATTATTTTATTATTCGGATATACGATGTGATATGCAAATTATATTAATATGATTGTTTGTTTTGAAATCAACGCGTATGTTTTCGTTACGCTGCTCGTTATATGCCGCAGTCAAGGTATTAAATTATTTATTTTCTGTAATTTTATTTTTCATAGGAAATAACGGGAGGGGAAAAAATGAAGTACCGTATCTTCATAACTATAATTTTTCGTTTTTTTTTTTTTAATTAATGACAACAACTACATACGGAACAATCACCAGCATAGTTTCGATAACGTTTTCGCAGATTTTCCGCCAACAAGACGCATTCCGGGTTTAAATGAGTTTCGACTTGGTATGCTAACGATTTGTCGTTATCAAAATACCAATTCGTCGACTAGAACAACGAAATATATAATTTGAAAATGAGCATCAGGAATTTTCCTCGCTTAGACAAAATCACTGACGCATTTTTTTCGCCTTTTGAAATTCGAAAATTCTCTAGGAGCTTTGTCGTTTCGATACGAATTTAATTTTCATTTCAAGATAGATACTTATAAAAGAAACAAGAATTTTTTCGCGAGGTAAACGTTTTCTTAGAAATTTTAACATTTTTAAAAGTTTTTACAAAGAGGTGAAAAAATAGTATATCGAATATTTCTAATACTAGAGTCTTTGAAATTTTTTTAGGCTTCAGAAATCATCAAAAATGCACAAATTTAACGGTATTTTTCACGAAAGAATATTAAAAAGGTAAAAAAATTTTCGCGCAATTTTCAGACAGTTTCTTTTATCAAGTTTTTCGTCAATTTTTTTCATAACGTTTTCATTTTTAGGCGGCTTTTAAATTACGTCTTAAAAACCGAAAAACCACTAGAAAAATGTTAAAGTAGAAAAATAATAACTAAATTTTAAAGACGACGCGACAACGAAAAAAAATTTTCAAGGTAAAAGTACTAAGGTGGAAAAGTTTGAAAATATTTGGTAAATTTTTTATGAAAAAAAAACTTATAGTAACTATTTCATAAGATTTTTTTTAGGTTTCAGAAAAAAGAATTATTTAAACGTATTTTTTCTAATCATTAAAATGTCGATTTTAAAAACAATTATTTTTTGGCACATTTTGCAGTTACATTTTGCATTGTGTTGTGTAATAGAATTGATAATAAGTTCGTAAAATTTTTTACAAATATAGTTTCCTTATTTGAAAACTTTAGGTCAACGCACGGAACGAAAAAATACCGTGTAACACTTTTCATTTTTAAATTATGCGATAATTTTCAACTATCTTTTAAAGAACTCGATAAAAATAAAGAATTCATGAACGTCATTTGAATTTAATTTAAATATAAATTGAAGACGACGTTGGACAATGTTTCTATAAATTACACAAAATTGTTCAAACTGAACTAAAAACACACAATGAAAAAATATTTTAAATTGTGCAAAATGAAATGAAAATGAGAAAATACGGAACTCATCGAAAAAGAACGAAATCAGCCGAAAACAAACGATAAAATCCGAACGAACGTTCATTTCCTTTAACGATTAAATTGACTACGAAAAATACGAAATAAGACGAATTCTCGCGAAATTAATCGATAAAACGCGAAGATGACCGAAATCACACGAGTCGATACGAAAATGAGCGAAAATAACTATAGAAGCGAATTTATTCGAAAAGGCGAGTAATTTACAAATAAAAAAAAACGAAACTAGCCTGATACAAAAATAGATAAGATTTTCCTAATAAAATAAATACGAAACCTTCTGTGAGATACTAATTAATCGAAATCATTCGAAATTCCAAAAATGTACGAACTGTACGAGAGCACACGAAGTTCGCCGAATTTATACAAAATTAAACAAATTTACACGAAGATGAACGAAACCACATAGAATAGAAGTATGTGAAAACAATCGGAAAAACGAACTTATCCGAGAATACACGTAATCGGCCGAAGACGAACGAAAGCGCTGAAAATAGACCAAACAGTCTTTTTAAAATTCACCAAGTAACACAAATTAATCAACATTGTTTCAAATCAAAATTCCGAAGTTACGCGGAAAAATACGAGACAAACCGAATTTACCCGAAACTGAGTGTTTTAACGAAGATAGCCGAAATGATCCGAAGTGATACGATGACACACGAAATCAAGTTGAAGAAATGGAAGCAGCTAAAAATGCGCAAAATTGGCCCGAATTATTCAAAATGTCATGAATTGTGATCAAATGTGCTAAAATTTAATCACGTAAGAGATACTACAAATATATTACAGAATTTGAGGAACAAATTAAACTGTAAATTGACGAAATTAATTAAAAATTCACTAGAATCAGCAAAAATTCGCGAATTGGTCCATTTTCAACGAGATTGGCTTCAAATGAAAATTTTTCTCGGATGTTGTCCATGTGATTTTTCATTTTCATAAAAATATAAATGTAATTAATTACCCATTAATCAAGTACTGAGATGAGTTCTGAGTTCAATATGTATTTTCTACCTTGAATATCGTCTTGGGCGAATTTGAAAGTTGGGGTTACTCTAAAAAGGGATTTTCAAGAAAAATGAAAAGTAATGAGTGCTTTGGAAGTATATTTTGGAGAATTTTTCAAATTAAAAAAAAACTTTGAGTACAAAATGGCATCCGAAGCATCGTTCAAAGTAACCTTCCATTTTCAAAGTCACCCCAAACCACTGTATATCAGAAATATCCACTTAATGTAATCTCATTCAACTGCTTCACTAACATATCATTTAATTTCGGCCACAAATCATATCCTCGAACCGGTCCCTCATTTTTAATAACCCTCCCACCCAAATCCTCCTCTATCGTGCTCAATTCTACCTCTATCACTGAACTACTCAAAACCAGACAACAACGGAGACTTCGGAAACGGTACAATGAACCTCGCAATACACTTTACCCTTTCAAAAAAACACCTCATGCTATTAGAAAATTAAAACCAACCGAACCAGCACTTAAATATGATTAATTCTCCCAAAAGCCACACTTTCGTTGTTTCGTTTAAGCTTTCGCCGCTGTTAATAAGTATAAAAACATGTAACAGGATCAGAAAATGATTATTTGGTATTTTACTCCACGTAGGAGTAAGAATGTATATAAAGGGTCAAAACGCGAAGCATCAATCGCCAGTATGGAATGTGCTAAACACTAAAGAGCTCGTGTTATGATCTCGTGCCTCTACACTCCATTAACGTAACCTTCTAAGTAACCAAACTACGATTTCGTATCATCCCCGGGTTTTTTTCCACCGCGAATCTGGCGACGACGTTAATTGATTTCGGGAGTAGAGACGAATCGCGTACAAGGAGTTGATTTATAAGCGTCGTTATTTGTTTAACGGTTAAACACATCGCAACAGGGAGAAAGTACCCGGAGAACTTTTTTTCCATCACGCGTCCACGCGTTTCAGCTTTTATAATATTTCCAGTCGAAAAATTCCATGAATATTTATCGTCTTGCGGATATTAGTTATACGACATCGACGTTTTTTTTCCGCCGGATATATGGAGTTCGTCGAACTCCTTTACTCCCGAGAACAATACGTCGCTTGAGAATGCGGTTAAATTCGACCATCTCGTACGACTCTCCCACGAGTGAAAATCGCTCATGAAAAATTCACCGAACTCAATCGCGCTGACATGTTTCGAGTCCTTTTCCGCGCCGTGTTCGAGATCACGTTTAATTGTTATTAAAAACTAACGTGTATCCGGTGAGCTTTCCTGCTCGCGTTCTCCTGACACTGTTGCTTTTTAAACTTTTGACAAAACTCGACGCGCGGTAGGTGTACCCGATGAGATTTATAAGTGACCGCATGGAAAGGGCGAAATGCGAAACGTTGGCGTGGATTCTTTTTTTCGTGCCTTTACAAAAGACGCGCCGGGAGGTGGATGGGCAAGAAAACAAGGCACGTGTATGCTGCGAACTTTTTTTACTTTTCGAACGTTTGATTAATAATTGAATTCGGTATATTGGTGTTAGTGGAAGCCTACGGTTTATGATATAGTACGCGCGTGAGCGGAGGGGGGGGGGGAGATATTGAAAATTATGGTCATTTGTTGTGAATAGAAAATCGCCAATACGTAATCGAAACGATTGGATACGATTTGTTTAGTAAATTTGTTCGCATATTACTTCCCAAGGTGAAAAAAGGTCGTTTTTTTGACTCGTCGAATAAAGTTATTCAAATTTGAGAAACCATTTAGAAGACCGGAGCTATATTCGGAAGCCAAACAAACAATATTATACTATTTCTTGAACATTCAATTTTTCCTATTTGTATGATTATAGTTACGTATTTGGGGTGACTTTGAAAGTACGAGGTTATATATTGAACGATGAATTTTTAGCTAATTAGAATCACCCAGTATGTTTTAATGAGCATTTTTGGAGGATTCAAAAAAAAAACCAACAAAAGCGCCCTTTGAGGTGCACTGGTTAATTTTTATTCGCATAAATATAATTTTTCGACGTGACCTCGTAAGGCGGATTTCAAGGGGGGGGGGAAGAATTTTGGTGATAATTCTTACGAAGATTTTCTTTAACAAAGTTTTTAAAAAAAAAGCAAAGGTCGTTTGAAGATTTCAACAATTTTATAAAATAGGTTTTTGTTTTTGAAAAATTAAAAAAATAATTTCATTATCAAATAAGTTTATACAATAACAAAATGGGCGATTTTTTGATAATAAAATTATTTTTTATGTGTATTCAAAATATTATATTTAACAAAAATTTTTGTTAAATAATTTTTTCTTTTTTTTTAAATTTAATGACACAAACAATAAGGAGATAAAAATTTACGGCTGGCTTAAAAAAATCACTCAAAATTGCTTGTTTTTTCAATAAAATTTGTCGTATCGAATTTTTTAAAAAAGGTAAAAGTCATTTTAAGTTTTCAACAATTTTACAAAATATCGTGTGGCAACCCCTCACTTCTCCTCGCCGTCAACAAATTATAAAAATTACGTATTTCTATTATTATTTTATTCTACTTGTATTAAAATTTGAGTGTAGTAGTAAAAAAAAGTAAAATTTCCCTTCTATCTTTTTAAAAAAATCCTGGCACAAGTATTTAAAATCTCTCAAGTTCAATGTTACTCCAAATGAGCTTTTCCGGGTCCATTCTTCGGTTGAACCATTTTGATAAAATTTCAAGAATTTCTTTTTTAAAATGAATTTATTAATTACTGGTCAAAGTTGAGTACTTCAATTTTTCTAAATTTTTTTTGAATTCACCAAAATAACCCCCACCCTTTCTTCCTTTATTCTTCTATAAAGGATTTTTTTGAGAACCAAAATTGACCTGCAGTAAGAATTATTAATAAAAAAAGTGCTCTTCAAATTTACATAAATTGGGATTTTTTTTGTAAAACCTCTTTTTTGGAAGTTAACTTCTTAAAAATACTTTTAATAGTGAGAATTTTGTAAATGGGTTAATTTTTGGAAAAATTATTCATATCGAAGAATTTGAAAATTGGTAGTCACATTTCCTCTGAAATTATTGTTTCAGTACCCAGCGGTGGCAGAGTAAATTTTTTCCGCGTGTTGCCAACATTTTCGAACCCTTTGACCCTTAAAAGAAATCGTTTGTGCCCCCTTCCAATTTTTTAATCAAACAAGATACAAATACAAATCAATTATTTTAAAGTAAAGGTAGAAGATCGATCTTTATTTTTCTGGATCCATTCATCTATAAGGTTATGTATTTCAGTCCGGAGTAACTCGCCATATTCGTTTTTATGGGTATAAATTATGGCGATATTATTCAATCTTTTTGCCGTGAGCGTAGATCTGAGGTAAGTTTTTAGTAGCTTCATCGCTGAAAAGGATCTTTCGCAAGTGACTGA
>QBDW01006336.1:0-19575 GCA_003261595.1 Maconellicoccus hirsutus | reverse complement strand
TGAGCGTAGATCTGAGGTAAGTTTTTAGTAGCTTCATAGCTGAAAAGGACCTTTCGCAAGTGACTGATGAAGCGGGGGCAGTTAATGCCATGATGCACAGCGTTCTCATTTCTGTTTCATCGTTTCTGATCACAAAATTCTCGATTGAACTTCAAATTTGAACTTCTTCTGTATCAAAACGACAGCGTAGAGATGAAAGTAACACATCCAAAACTTCATAAAACATTTCTTTTTCTGCGTGTTGCCAGCAATTTCCCTATGTTGCCACTGGCACCACGTGCTATACGAAGGTTGCCACCCCTGATTCTAGGAATGAAATGTATTTCAATAGGAAGTCAAAAGAAGCAGTGTGGATGGAAATTTCTAACTTCCTTACTACTGAATGTGACTTATCAGTTACTTGTAAGTAATATAATGTACCTGTAACTCGTGAGTAATATAATGAATTTATTATCTGATAAAGAATGATATTGATTTCCATTATTAATATTCCAGCTACCGAATGCCAAGAGAAGTGGCAGGTTTTGAAAAACCGATTTTCTAAAGAAAGATCAAAAATTCAAAACCCTCCATCTGGATCATCAGCTGCGAATGGAAAAAGTTCGTGGGTATTCTATTCAGACCTCGTTTTTTTGGATAACTTTATGAGAAGGAAGAAATCAAAAATTTCAAGTGACCCTCAAATGGAGGAAAAGATGGGTGAAATAGAAGATGTGAAGTTGGATGACGTAACCGGTATTGTGTTTATTAATATTTCTTCAATAAATGTCATGTTTTATGCTTATTAAGCTAGGTCCATACGATCATGCATATTGCCCAAACAGGCTTGGTTGCGCAATATGCATGACCGTGTGGAGATCTAATTATTTCTCAGTGCATGAGAATGAACGCTCAGTAATTTGATTGACGAATTTCAAACGACGTTGGAAATTTTCAGTGAGTTTGCTCAAGTCAGGTTCATTGCGCATGCGTTACAATGTACTTCTTCAATTCTTGGTGAAATTTCGGAATTGCCAGAAGGGAGTAAAGCAATCGATACTAAGTGGGTTTTTGTGAAAAAATCTGGATTAGAAGGTGAAATTGCTGAAGCGAGGTTAGTAGCTAAAGGTTGTCAGTTGAAAGGATCTGCTTCTGTGTCGAATTATGCACCTGTTGTGGGAGTAGTAACTGTAAAAGTGTTTTTAGCGATGGTTGTGAATATGGGATTGGTATTAGTTCAAGCGGATGTGGAAACGGCATTCTTGAATGGAATTTTGAAAGAATTAGTGTTCATCAAACCTCCGAATGGTTATCAAAAAAAGGTAAAGAAAGTGTCATTTGGTTACGTTTATTAAAAGCTTTGTATGGATTACCTCAATCGTCAAAGTATTGGTACTACAGATTGAAAGAAATTTTGTTGAAATTAGGTTTCAAAATATTATCAATTGAAGCGTGTTGGTTTATTTTGAAAAAGGATTCCAGTCTTGTTATGATTATCGTTTATGTGGACGATTTGTTGATTGCTGGAAATAATGAAGATGTAGTGAATTTCGTTTTGTCGGAATTGAGTAAATATTTTTGTATTAAAGTGATGAAAGATATTAATACTTTTATTGGCTTAGGTATTGAATCGGTGAAAGAAGGTTTGGTTATTAATCAGACAAAGTATATTGAGAAATGTGTTAAACGTTATGGTCTTGAATTTGCTAGAGTTGTGAAATCGCCTATGGAAGAAAAGCTGAAATTGGATTTTCTTAATAGTGATAGTAAAGAGCTTTGTATTAAAAAGTTTCAGCAATTACTTGGTTCGATAAATTATGTCATGGAAAGGTGTAGACCTGACGTGAATTTTGCTGTGAATTTTTTGAGTCGTTTTACTATGAAAGCTGCGGAAGGATTATATCGATATCTGTCTCGTGTGTTGCGTTATCTTGGCTCTACAAAAGATTTGAAAATGACGTATGTGTGTGATAAGAATACGGTACCAATCGATGCGTATTGTGATGCTTATTGGGCATCTGAGCCTGATATGAAATCTACTACTGGGTATGTGATTCGTGTATATGGTAATATTGTTCATTATAAAACTCGTAAACAATCGATCGTAGCGTTATCAATGTGTGAATCAGAGTATATTTCTTTGTCAGATTGCGCTAAAGATGTTATGTGGTAGAGAAACTTGTTGCTTGAGATCGGTATCATATGCGGGTATAGCTTGCGCGCACGCGCACATTCCAATTTTGATGGGCAGCAGTCTCCACTTGAAACCTGATGTATAACAATTCTTTGAACATGCCTGTTGGCTGTTGCTAACGGCTATGCTATAACTTATCAATTATAAGTTTTGTACTTTTGTTTGTAGTAGAAGTACACGAACGAAAGAATAATTGATTTTTTGAAGTGTTTGAAGTTTGAACGTCTGAAGTGTTACTGTGTCGTGTGTTATTAATGAATAAAATAATGTACAATTGAAAATGCCTCCGGTATTTTCAAAATTTAAATCAAAATCTCAATCCTGGGATTACTTTAGTACTACTGGGACTGGTGATAAAAAGTGCGTTTTCTGCGGCGCGGTATACAAGCCCCATGCAACTAGGTTAACAAAACACATCGTCTCCCAATGTAAAAAAGTTCCAATTCAAATTCGAAACAGATTGAATAATCATAGTAAGTACCATTTATTCTATGATAACAAAAAATTTAAAATTTACGTCGTATTTTCAACTAAAAGTTCTATTCTAAATTCTAATGTTCTATAGAACCAATAGAACGAGCTAATGCCGATATCGAGACACAGTTAACTGAGTCAACCTTAGCATCGTCATCGTCAGCTTCCCATAATATTGATATCACACCAACAGCAACAAGTTATCGCTTTTTCGACCATCTAACTCCAACAGAAAATGTAAGTATCGAAAGAATTTTGAAATGAAAAAAGCGATTTCCAAATTTTGCATTGCTTTTATTCAATTTTAGGAAGAATTGTGTCAGCTATTATCAAAGGCGATCCACGTTACAGGAGCACCTTTTATGTTGGTCGAACATCCTTTAGCATTGCCTGTCGAGATTGGTTAATTAGTAACCCTGGCAAGGTGATAACGATCGCCGAAGTGCCTGCAATATTCAATGTGGCGTATTTGAAAGTTGCCACTGTAACAAACGCGACTGCCGGATTTAGAGCGACGGGTATCGAGCCATTTAATAGTCAAATTTTTCCAGACGAAATGTTCAAACCAGCTGAAACCACGGACAATCCTTGTGAGAGTGATACGATTGAAATTCCTGCCAATATTGCTGTCACAATTCCCATAGATGACACTAAAAATTCGATTCCGAAGCCCAGGCCTGTTGTAGATATGAGTACACCATCTTGCAGTCACACTGATAGTCCTCCAACTTTGCCAAAAGCGCCGGTGAGAGCAAAAAGTAAACGCGAAAAATTACCGTCGATGGTGCTGACTTCTTCTCCGGTGAAAGCTGCTCTAATAAAGAAGAAAATGGACAAAGAAGAGAAAATACAAGAAATCATACGACGAAAAAATTTAAGAGAAGAAAAAAAGAAGAACCAGAAAAAGATAGCTGAAGAGAAAAAGATGCCAAGAGAAAAAAAGAAAGCAGCAGCTGCTCAGAAGAAAAAGACAGCAAAAAAAACTAAAAAGGTGGTCGAAGAGGAAAACAGTGAAACCAGCTCATCTGACGAATCCAAAAAAGATGTCGTCTATGCGGATACCAGCGAATTTGACGAATTTGATGAGGATGAATGCCTCGTTTGCGGTGAATTTGGAAAAACGGAGGACTGGATTCAGTGTACAGTGTGTAAATTGTGGGCGCATACAGAATGTTCCGGTTGGGAGGGGAATTTTGAATTCGTTTGTGACTTGTGTCATTAATTTAATACTTGTAAAATGTATTCGCCATCTTGCCCTCGTATGAGGGCAAGTTGGCGAATTTGACTTTTTTTAAAAAAAAATTTCTCAGAGATACTGTGTTCATTTTTTTTACCAAACCACAAGTTTCTATTGAAGCCAAAGGTTCACTCTTATCATTCCAACCACTCACATTATTTTTAAAACAATTACAAAGTGAGTTATAACAAATCAAAGCTTAACCTCGCCAACTTGCCCGCCTCTCCCCTACTTACTACAGTCTCTTTTTTGCTGCAGGTGCTTTATCCCAACTTAGTAGAACCTGTTGCCTCTGAGTCTATTTCTAATATAAGTTATCAACGTAGTGATCCAACGAAACGCAAAATTCTTCAAGAAATTGATGGAAATGTAAGTTATTTCGTTTTAGAGCAGTTCGTTTTCATAGTTCAGAAGTGATCGAAATATTTTATAGAATGCACTTATCATGATTGTATATTTGTTTTTTGGTTGCAGACACTTCATAAAAACTTGATAAAACCAACTGACCCTGTTTCAAATGTTGATTCACCTCCCGATTCTGTACATGGTGGTACAACAGTTACATCTGCTACAGATTCTTCTGAATATTATAAAAATGTAAGTTATTTGCTACCTAAATTGACTCGAAGATGAAATCCTGAGGTCAAAACAACTGCAGTTCGAGCTTACTAAGAAGAAGGAGGCACTGTCGAAAGTTTTCAGTGACGAACAAATCTTACACATGGAGGGAAAAACCCAAATCTGGAGCGAGAAAAGCATCATTGAGGGACTGAAATACCGTTTTCGTCTATCAGTCAATGGATTCGAGTTTTTAACAAATCAAAAGTTTTCATTACCCTCCTACCGAACGTTAACACGACGTACGCAAGACTTAAAATTAGATTATGGCGTATTTGATAAGTTGAAAGAGCCGTTGAGGTGTAAAATTTCTGAGATGCCGGAAAGTGATAGGTAAATGAACGCAACTTCATTTTTTTTTGCGCTATTTCAAAACAGAAATTTAATTTATTTACCAACGAAAATTGGTATATTATTTATTGCAGAAATGTATTCATGTCATTTGATGAGATGGATATTTCACCAAAGAACGATTTTGATAAAAATGAAATGAAATTTTATGGCAGAATTACCTTAGGAAACAACAAGAAAGATGTGTTAGGAACTCATTTACTTGTTGTGATGATACGAGGTATTAAAACGAACTACAAACAATTAATAGGAGCTCATATCGTTGGTTCTAAAATCAATGGCAGCGTCTTCAAATTGTTCATTGGAGAGTGTGTCAAATTTGCGGGAGATATTAGGTTGACTGTGTTGGCCATAGGTTCAGATATGGGCAGTAATAATAGGTATATTAATATAATTTTATTGTTTATCCAACATTGAAAATTGAAGCACAATTTATAATTTTGCAAAAATGTTGCCAGGTTATTATGGAAACTGTTGGATTGCGGTGTAACTGAAGAGCAACGAAAGAACAAGTTTCACATGAATAATCATCCTATTGTGGTTATTCCAGAATCCGTCCATTTGCTCAAAAATTTGCGCAACGCCTTCCTGCAGCATGAAATTCACCTACCGCAGTGGTATGCCGATGAAAACAATTTATCTAGTTCAGTTGTAAATGGTAAATATGTTCGCAATCTTTGGACAAATGAAATTAGATGCGGTAAAGAATTACGATCATTGAGACATCTCAAGTACAAGGATATTTTTCCTGACAACTTCGATAAAATGAATGCTGGATCAGCAGTACGGATATTTTCTCTAGAAACAGCTGCAGCGTTGGAATTTGGTATAACTGAAGAAATCATACCCAAGGAAGCCGCGGTTACTGCCCACTTCATTCGAAATATAGTGGATTGGTTCTCTATACTTTCATCAAAAGTCAGGAAAACTTCAGTTACCAAAAATAATTTCCAGAAAAAAGTGGATTTTTTACAATTCGTTATTAATCTGTTTCAACACTTACGAATCAAGACAAAGCCCGAAACTGTCATTCAGCGGAAAGGAGTTTGGAAAAGTGTGAATAAGCCGTTGAGTAAAGTTCGTAAAGTTTCGAAGCTTCTTCAACATCAGAGAAAACGACAGACGAATGCAGTGAAGAAAGCAACTGGTTGGAAACCACTCAACTGTGACTTAATTTTAACTACGCTTTCGTTCATTGATTTATGCTCCTATCTTTTGTCAACGCCGAACTCCGAATATCGCTTCATTTTGGGGCATAGGTTCACACAAGATGCGGTAGAAAATGTGTTCAGCTAAGTGAGAAGAAAATTTGGAGCAACTCCAAGTGCTGCGGCGTGCTTAAAAGCAATCAAGTGCATCTGCTTATGTCGGTTTATATCAGATTTGAAAAGAAGTAGGTAATTATGCTTCCGATAGCGATGTTTTTCTGCTTGACTACTTCAATTATAAAAAGAAGAAGCAACTTGATAAACCCGATGGAAATTCGAATTCCAATACCAATGCTAGTGTAATTATTCAGCCAAATTGTGATGAACCTACAAATTCAGCTGCTAGTTTGTACAGCAGTCTGCCAGAAAAGTTGTTTGATACTTTGGAACTGAATGAATTGCCACTCAATTCATACGACTTGAATATGTTGTACAACATAGGTGGTAGCTGTCAGACGTACATTATAGGTCATTTCAGTATCTGCGATGACTGTAAGAAGAAATTCAGCAATGAAGACAATTCCGATCCATTTGTTCAGAAGTGCACGGTTTATAAAAATGCTCTATCTAAAGGAAAATTAAAAGATTCGAACATTTCTTTGTTCAAATTAGTAAGCAATATTGAAATAATTTTTAGACAGCATCGAGATTATATTCTGCATAATTCTTCATACGAACCATTGGTTAATAAGATTTTTAAAGATGTCAACATATCCGAGTTTGATGGTTGCTGTAATTTAAAACATAAAATAATTACTTACTTTTTTACTGTAAGAGCATATTCTGTAAGGAATGCTGCTGATACGAAGAAAGGGTCAACTTTGTATGGAACTATGGAACGAGTAAAAAAAAATGTACTTAGAAATGAATTAATAAAAATTATATTTTCAAGTATGTTTCTTTGTATTAAAATTGAACACTGTTCGATCGAATAATCACAATTACAAACAATACTGATACTATTACTATCTCAATTGGAATTCAAAATTCGTGCAGATCCTGTCTGACATATTAAGTAATCTATAAATAAATAAATAAATAAATAAATAATTGAAGAGTAGTGGTACATAGTTGCCCTGAGTGCTACTTCCATCATTCCATGGGAATTTTAAAATTATTTGAATCCAGTTCAATGAAGTGGAAAATTATTTGAATCCAGTTCAATGAAGTTAAAAGGTATTTGAATCCAGTTCAATGTATGGGTGGGTGAGGGGTTGCACTGAAACAATATTTTTCATAGGTTAAAATAAACAATGTAGTACCTTTGGCACGATTACACCCAACTCGTTGATTTTTAAATTTTAAAGGTAAACTGTACAGGAACTTCATAGAATGTACTCACCAAGTTCAGAATCAGATCGATGCATGTTGAAAATCTTCTTTAATTTTTTTAGTAAGCCGAGTGAAGGCTTCCTCAGGTAGCACGGTCTTTAAAACTCAGTCAACTTCATTCGGCTCCTTCGCCAGATTACTATTTTTACTGCGAATGCTGAACAATTTACATTGTAGTTTCAAAATTTGTTTTTTTTGCTCATCTTTCACGTGAAATTAATTTTACAGTTAATAATAATGGTAATCAGTTTACCAATGTCCAATGTTTAGTCAAATGCGAATTGCGACTAAGTGCTTACTAAAATTATTGCTCAAGTTATTACTAACCTGATCATTATTCATTCTGATTCTTTTAATTTAAATACTTTCTGGAAATGCTGAACAACAACTTATCATTAACTATACTCAGATACACAACAGTTTCAAACCACTTAATAATTTAATTAAAATAAATTTCGTTTAATTTCGTGTTGCGATTTGCGAATCAGTTATCACTTTATCACAAGCAATCAGGAAAATGTTTTGTAAACAAGTTTCGCTAGTTTCTCCAAAATAGCCGCCTATGCGTTCTTGGGCCAAGGTTTTGATTTAAATATCTCACTACCTGAATTGGAAGAGGAATTCCTCAAGTTGAAAGAGTTCTTCAAAGACAACTATATAACTGAGACCAGTGATTTTTGGTACAAAATGGCGAATGCAAGAAAAGGAGATGATTCGCTTATGTTTCCTACTGTTCTACGATTCGTTCAGTGTTTGATGACAATTCCGCACAGTTCCGCAGCGTGTGAACGCTATTTCAGTGTCGTTAATGAAAATAAAACACCAAAAAGAAATTCGTTGAAGGAAAAAACATTAAGAGGAATTTTGCATGGTAAGTCTCTACTTAAGAGAGAGAAGAAATGTTTACCTCTGAGCAAATACCAACACATGTCAAGGTATCATAATGTTCAAATGTATACTGATGCGCAAGGTAAGCGTAAAGTTGTTAAAAAATAAGAAAACGTAAGGTGAAATCGTTTTTTTATTTTTCATTTTGAAAATTATTCTTGATAGCTCCTCGTTGTTTTACTGCTATCGTTAATTTCTCGTTTCTTGTCATTTTTCTAATTTTAAGATCACTTGTTACTCAAACCTGTTTTTCATTTACGATTATTTCATTGTTGAATTTCACTATTTCTAGTTTTGGGCTTTTGGGAAAATAACATTTTTTCAATGTCAAAATGTTTGTTTTTGTTGCAGTCAATGCATTTACCAAACCAAACCAAGACAATACACATCACACAATGCGAAGACAAAGTTATAAACATCGATACCTACTGGGTCTCAACTCCAATTGACTGTACCCCTCTTTTTTTTTAATAATTTTTTATTTAAATTAAAAATTTTTTCCAGTTTTATAATTTTTTAATAGATTATTAATAAAAATTAAGAAAATAAGCTAACTTAGGCTTAGAATTTTTTTTCTGATAGGGGCAGTGGGCACAATCAGGTGGTCACATTAGTGAAAAAAATTATTGAAATGTGTTCGATTTATTGATAAAAAATTTCATTACTTATTTTTCTAGTAAGAACTCTTTTAACTAGTAAAAGTGACGAAATTTTCGCAAAGTATCCAATAAGGCTGCAAACATTCAACGATCTCTGAAAATAATTTTGCTTAAATCGCTTTATTTGAATGAAAATATACGAAAATTGATTTTTAGTGTTTTTTAGTGATTTTTGGAAAGTTGATCTAGTGCTTTTTCATGACATGGGTTGGCAGCACTGGCTTGATGAACGCCTCCGAGATCAGTTTTTGATTGGATTAAAAAATCCAGATATGCTTCAGAAAATCTCCGAAACTCACAACTCGCCATTGCACAAATTGGACGCAGTTGTGAAAACAGCACTAACCATTGAAGGAGCCCAAAAACAGCGGGCAGCTTTTTCTGCTATTGATTCCGGAAGCACAAATCCAAACCCTATCAACCAGGTTCGAAGTAAATCAAACAAGAAATCTCTTAAACGAAGTCTGTAAGAGAGTTTTTAGTCTGAATATTATTCCGATACTCTACGAAGATAACGAAAGTGCTATTAAGTTAGCAAAGATTGACGATGCACAGAGTTTAAAACACATCGTCAAGCTTTGTTACCACTACGTAAGAATACTTGTACGAAACAATCAATTGAAAATACATAGCATTCGAACAGATAAGCAAGTTGCTGATGCTCTAACGAAAGCATTGGCTGAACCGAAATTTGTAAAGTTCAGAAATGAAATGATATGCGATCTTACTGAAATAATAAATAAGAATTGAAACGATATAATTTATTGAATACGAAGAATTTTGTTTCGAAAAGATCTTGATTTTAAAACAAAATTCGAAATTGTTCTGTTTACAGGTCATTTTGATTGATGAATAACAATTAGCATTGAGAGTTCCGAAGATAATGTTTCATTTATATTATTTTTGAAGTTTTTATAGATTAAGTCAGACTGATACAATGTGTTCGAATTGAAAAGTCATTTTGTTTCCTCTTGTATAAGTCCACGAAGCTTTCAAATCTGGATCTCACGAAAACCAATGAAGCTATATTATTATTATTTTGTGTTCTCTCACTGTTTGAATTTATTGATATTTTTATTATGTTTACGATAAAACGAAGAAAAATTGATCGTCTTCAATTGTAATATTTGTGTTATGTTTTGACAGGTTATTTGATAGAATTTTTGTTCCTTTAATTAATTTTAAATGATTCGAGCTCTAGGAGGGAGTGTTAAAAAACGAAGTAAACTACACCATAGATCTCGAATATATTCATGTGTGTCTTTATTTTCTTTCCTAAAATTACTTGCGATAATCGATACTTGTAACCGATGGGTGGTCACTTCGTGTGACCGGTTACGTTCCGGTATTTATTGCGTTACGGTACCCGTTGATGTTTCGTCTGTGATCTTGCTCTCGATGTAAACTAAGCTATCGATATCTGTTTTTTTTTTCAATACATTCTTACGACTCGAGAACACGCGTTAATTATTCCTGCGGTTAATTACTTTCTAATACACAGTGTTGTTATAATTTCAAACGCAAAAAACCGTTACCTTCTACTTGTAAACAAGTTGGCATTGCGTATATACCTCCACGTCAAGCAGTACAGGCGTTCTTTACTATGCGCAAAACGAAAACAAGTAATGTGGCATTACGCGTATGCTTCCACGTCACTCGATGTTGGCGTTATTTACGTATGCGTAAAGCCAACTTGTTTACATGGCTTTCAATATGTGACGTCGCACCTTCACGTCAACAGGTGTTGGCGTTATTTACTCATGCTTAAAGCCAAAATGTTTACATGGCTTTCGATATGTGACGCTACACCTACGATGTTGGCGCTATTAACTTATGTGTAAAGCCGAAATGTAAACATTAATCTCAACCGGTTCAACATACAATACGCGAAACCCTAAAAAAAAAACGGTTTGTTATTGTTATGATTAGAGCTGAGATATATATTTTCCAAGAAACGTAGAAATATTGCCTAAAAAAAATTGTCTTACAAAAAGGAAATATTCCCTAAAAATGGGGCCTATCAATATGGGTATCATTTTAAAGGAAATTGCATTCTCTATACAACTGCGTTGCAATCTGAGTGGATTAATGCCAAATACTGGCCAAAACATCAACTTCACTGAATAAAATAGAGGAAAAAGGGGAAATAATTGTAATGTAATTAAAGCACACATTTTACAACTGTATCGAACTCTCAATAGATAATCTACTTTACCTTTTCCAAAAAAATCACCGAGTGTAATCGTATATCGCATCCTGTCAGAAAAATGATGGGTAATCGATATACGATTACACGCGCTGATTTTTTCTTACTTATTCAGCAAATTAATGTCGATTTGCTGGAAAAGTAGGGAAAAACAATGAATGTGGAATTCGTTTCAATTCAGTTAATTGAAAACGTTCATCGTGTAACATACATTATTAAAGAAAATGTTAGATTTCAATGTTATTACTATATTAATCGCCACCATCATTGTGATGGTGGTGATATTTTTTGGTTTAAAAAGAACCTACTTAAACCACATAAGGACTAATTCGAAAGAGGAAGAAAATAAAGAATGGAATATAAATGAGTAAGTACTTTTTACATTACGCGTAGTTGATATTTTAAATTAATTAAATTAAATTTTTAGTTTTTTCCAAAAAAAAATACGCACCATTAATTTTTTTTAATTAACAGTTTCTCAGAATTTAGACCAAATGGGGGCAGTACTCCGGCTGCGGAGTACGAAAGCGAAAGCAGTGGTATCGATTTGGGGTTGGAAACCCCAAATCGATACAATTGGAACATTTGGAATATTACTACATGGAATGTAGTATCTACGATAAAATGTCGTCGTCGTAAGTATTTTACCAATTATTTTTAATTAACATTTCAATATGTATTAATTACTTATTCTTTTTTTTCATAGGCCTAAGGTTCGAAGAAAATATATAAAAAATTATCCACACCGCGAATTGATTTAAAAATTAAAAAGGAATTGTAACGTTAGATTAAAACAATAAAATAAAAGTTACCCCGAAATGTGAGTTTTTTTTTAATTATTAAATTTTTTTATAGTAGTAATGGAGTAACTATGGTACACTTTGACCTCTAGCCAAAAGGTCAAAGTGTACCCAAGTTACTCCTATACTACTAATGTTTTTAAATTACAAATTCCTTTGAACATATTTACTCTCATGTTTCAGAACAATTAATCGATGATCCCATTCCCGATCCTCCTAATAGTACTCCGGCCGCTAATACTGGCAATAGTAAACGACGATTGACTCAGGCTGTCTTAACTTTCACATCTCTCCCCAAGCACCACAAGCACAACTTCAAATTCCTTTGAGTTGTCAGGAAACTATGTCAATGACATCAGAGTAAGTACTATAACCATACTTACTGTTCAAAGTACAAATTGTGAAAATAAGATATGAGAATTCAATAATCCATTCTGTATAATCTACTCTTAATCATATTATATTGAAAACTTCAAATTTAATTCGATCAATTTTTTATTAGATCTAAAATGTCCAAAAGTAAACAACAGAGAAAGAGGTCTGTGATTTGGGATTATTTTGATGACACAGAAGAACGTATGCAAAAAAAGTGCCGATTATGTAATGAAACTGTGAAAACGGATAACAATACCACGAATGGATCCAAACATTTGCAACTTCACCATCCATCTGAATATAAAAAAAGTTTGCGTAAAAAGAACGGAATAGAAACTTCGGATACGGATATTGATAGTATGAAGGAAACTGAAGCTGAAAATGAAACTGATGCCGATAATACGAATAATGCTATCAACATGAATGCTAAAGTAATTTGTTTCACAATTTTGAATATTTTTCATTTTTTTTTTTCAATTTTTCTCTGTATTCCACAATGCTGGAATTTGTATATTGTAATATTGTAGACTTGAGATTAATTCTTCAATTTTTAAATAATTTTTTGTTAGAACTCGACTGCGAATGATATATCAACTGCTGGAAGGATGAAAAGAGCTCCAAAGCAGGTTTCCTTGAAAACAATCTTGAAAAAGAAATGCAAAAAGAAGCCCTATGCAGCAGATTCTAAAAGAAAAACACAGATTGATAAGGCGCTTGTGTTGATGATTGTTAAAGATTTTCAACCTTTTTCGATAGTGGAAGATGTCGGATTTATAAAACTTATTCATACGTTAGACAATCGTTATATTTTACCATGTCCGGCTACAGTTACTAAAAAATTGTTGCCTCTCTATTATAAAGACGTTGAAACCAAAATGAAACAAATTTTAGATCGAAAGTAAGTTTTACTGCATAGAGCACACATTCATCCTGAAATATAATTGAAATTACAAGTCATTTTTTATTCGTTATTAAATTGTTATTCCATTGTACTTTTTTTTTTAGGTGTGTATCAATCACATATGATACCTGGACTTCAATCTCAAAACATAACTATCTTACTGTGACCGGCCATTTCATTTTAAAACATGAAATTCGAAGATGTACTTTGACCTTCACTGAAGTTTCTGAATCACACAAATCTGATTTTATAGCAAAAGTGATCGAAAATAATGTCATCAACATCTATCCTTCAATAAAAATCATGAGCTGTGTATCTGATAATGCTAGCAATATGATTGCTACAGCAAAAAAACTTGATATAAAACATCTTCCATGTTGCATTCATAGTATTCAGCTTGTAATTCGAGATGCTTTGATTGATAGTAGCTCTAAATCTGCGAAAGAAGAAATGAAAAAAAATTCGATGGAAATTGAAAATTTAGATATTGATGGGTAACCAATTTTGCAAAAATTTTTAAGAATGTTCTCAAAACTTATTTTATTGTTCATTGTTTATGAAATTTGATTACAGGGTTCTTGATAGAAGCCAACTGACGTCTACAAATGAAGAAGATAACAAAGAGGAAGTGACGGTGCCTTCAATTTTAAAGAAAGTGAAAGATGTGACTGCTGCTTTTAACCAAAGTACAAAACTAACAGATCAGCTGCGAATAGAGTTGAAATCAAAAGAAGGTAAAGCACAAACCCTATTGCAAGAAACGCCTACGAGATGGAATTCAACTTATTTAATGTTGGAACGCTATTACTCTCTTGCAAATGATATCAACGTAATACTTGCTAGAAGTAAAAAAATCGATCTTATGCTATCTGAAGAAGAACTTGCTATCATTCCTGATTTTCTACTTGTATTAAAACCCTTCCTTGAAATCACAAAAAGTCTGAGTATAGAAGGATTAACTATTAGTTTAATCATACCATACATTTCCCAACTCATTTCTGAAGTAGGCAGAATGGTATTTTCTACTGATTTGGGAAAAGAATTCGGCAAGTGTATCCATTCTCAGAGTAAGAGGAGGTTAATCAAATTTGAAGCGAATGTTATTGCTCAGTGAGTACTTATCATGAATACTTGCTAGAATAATTTTTAATCAATTTTGTTATGACAATATTATTTGATTTATTCGTCATTTTAAAATTCATAGATGTGCAACTGTGTTAGATCCTCGATTCAAATCCGTTGGGTTCATGAACCAAGACAATTATAAGAATGCTGTGTCTCGTATAACTGCTCTTTTGAGAGAGAAATTTCAAAATCAGTGTGTTAAAACTGTAATGCCGCCTTCAAATAAAGTAATTGCAGAAGTTCCTGCTCCAGGTAAATTTTTCAGTGCTTTAAAATATTGTTTCAATGCTCATGTGAAAAGTATAATGTATACAATTACAGTACCTAGGTAACTCATTTGTTCATTGATTTTAGGGCTATTAAGCGGACTTTTTGCTGACAGCTCCAGTGATAATTATCCCAAACATCAAAAGTCAAAGAACAAGTCAAAGACAAATGCTCCTGCTACTCGCGAAATTAATCCAGTATCAAAGGCTATCGTACTTTTTGATTCGTATATACATGAAGCAAGAGAACCGTATTCCACCAATGTACTCTTATTTTGGGCCAATCACCATCACGAACTTCGGGAGTTGAAAGAGATTGCTGAAGAAATCCTCATAACGCCTGCCAGTTCTGTGAGCAGTGAACGCGATTTTTCAGCTGCCGGTAATATAATTTATAAGCGTCGAGCCAGTTTATTACCAGATACTGTTAAAAAAATAATGTTTCTGAATAAAAATATGGAATACCTACTTAGATTTAGATGTCGATGTTTAATATTTGTTAAATTAAACAATTGTTTGACCTGAAAAATGTGTGCAAACATTTTATTAATTTTTTATAGGTACTTGTATACCTGTGTAAAATGTCATTGAAACAAAATAAAAAATATCGATATTATCGATATTATCGATATTTTTGAAAAAATATCGATATATATCGATACTTGAAATTTTCAAAAAATAAGACCTCTACGGTGCGGCAACAAACGCCATGAAAACTTGACAGATTGTAAGGCAACAAATGCAACGTGTCGAGCTTGCAGTAAATCTGGGCATTACGATCGTGCTTGCGTTTCAACGGGTCGTGCGGTTATTTTAAAAAAAATTAACCTAGTTTCCAGTGGCGATGCGCCTAATTACAACAACAATGATGAAGATTATCGTCATTTTTACAACGTTACCTTAACAATGAGTGAAGGTCGTTACGTTGTTACACCAACAGTTAACAACATAGTGTTAGAAATGGAATATGATACTGCCGCAGATGTTTCTGTAATTGGTATTCAGGTTTGGCACCAATTAGGTTCACTAAATTTACATCATTGTACAATGAAAATCGCTGGTTACGGTGACGCCGCTATTAAGGCATTGGGGGAATTCAACGTAAACGTTCAAATTTCAACAGAATTACCTCTGAATGTTTCATCAACTAAAAGTGCCTCATTATTTGGAAAAAATTGGATGAGAGCATTGTCAGTTGGACCGCTATCGCCACATACTACTGGTTTTCTCAAGTATATACCAAAAAATCAAACGAATCAATCCATTAACAATGTAGCAACTAAGAACTAACGATCCAGATGTCAAGGCAATTTTCAATGAATTTCGTCTTTTATTCAGTCGTGAAATTGGTACTGTAAACAACTTTGAAGCTAGTTTCGAGTTAACTCCTGACGCCGTACCTAGAATTTTTAAACCGCGTCCAGTTCCAGTTGCTTTACGTCGATCTGTGGAAAGAGAACTTGATAGGTTGGTGGATAAGGATATACTCGAGCCTGATGATGTCATGGAAACTCCCATCGAGTGGGCATCGCCGATCGTAATTAGTATTAAACCTAACGGGGCAGTTTGGATTTGAAGTGTACCATCAATAAGTATATCAAAAAACAACTCAACCCATTAAAAACCCGGCCGAAGTTTTACAAATTTTCGCAGGTTTTACCGAATTCACAACCATCGATCAAAAGGATGCTTATTATCAACTACAAGTGAATATTAAATGCAGTCAGTTTTTTGTTATCGCTACCGAACGTGGATACTTCCGTTACAAACGATTACCTTTCGGAAATACAATTGCGCCTATGGTTTTTCAACGCTTTATGGACTTGTTGCTAACTGACATTTCCGGAGTTGTCTGTGTTCAAGGTGATGTTGGTCTTGGAGGCAGAAACAGAACCGAACATTTATGTATTTTACGCCTAGTTTTACAACGTTTCCAAGATGTTGGACTTGCTTTACAGCCCTCAAAGGTTAAACTTCTGCAACGTGAAATCATATTCCTGGGCTATATTATTGACGCTCGTGGTATCCGACCCATACCTAGTAAGGTAAACGCAATCAAGGAAATGCCAGCTCCAACAAATGTGTCGGAGTTACGTTCATTCCTTGGAAGAATCAATCAATTCAACTCGTTCGTACCCGGCTTATTACCTGCTTGTCGTGTTTTACATCGATTGTTTAAGAAGGGGGTAAAGCGGCAATGGCCAAAATCTGAAAATGACACCTTTGAGCATCTCAAGACTTTAATAACATCGGAACAAATTTTGTGTCATCCATGCGAGTATGGTATTGGTGCGGTATTAACACACCGATATCCAGATGGACCAAATCGTCTTATTTCGGCTGCATCGCGAACTTTAACGCCTGCTGAAAAAAATTATTCCGCTTTGGACAGAGAGGCTCTTGCCATCATTTTTGGAGTTGATCGATTTTACAATTATTTGTATGGCAGACATTTTTATCTACAAACTGATCATCAGCCGCTCGAACGTATTTTTGGAGAGAAGAACGAAATTCCGAAGTTAGCTGCATCATGTCTTGTTCGCTGGGCTATTCAACTTTCTGCATTTGATTATACTCTTCGGTATGTGCCCGGTAAACAAAATTGCATCGCCGACACATCATCACGTTTGCCAATTACTGGTATAAACCCTATGCCGTTTGAATTGGAGGCTAGCATCGCTATCAACCAAATCATCTCAGAGAATGTTGACAATCTTTCGTTAACAACGAATTTATTAAGAATCCGTACTAAGGCAGATCCAGTTTTGCAGAAGGTGGTCCGTTACCTAGAGCAAAATTGGCCACTCAAGAAAGACGTACCTGTTGAGTTACTACAATTTAATTCTCGTAAAGATTTGCTTTCATACGAACAAGGCATAGTTATGTTGGGAAATCGAGTGGTTATACCGGCATCTCTAAAGCAGACGGTCTTGGAAAAACTTCACTTCACGCATCCTGGCATCAATGCGGTGAAATCACTAGCTCGTTCTACAGTATGGTGGGCTACATGGGACACTGATATTGAAACTTTCGTCAAGTCGTGCACTCACTGTCAGAGGTTGGGTCCAAAAAAGCCCCAAACGCCTCTCTGGAATTTGCCAGATCGACCTTGGGATCGCATTCACATCGATTTTACCGGACCTTTTCACAATAACTTATGGTTTGTTATCATCGACGCCTACTCCAGATGGTTAGAGATCGCTATTCTTCCCAGAGCTACAACAGAACGTGCTATCAAAGAACTTGAATCATTATTTCTACATTACGGTTACCCGAAACAAATTGTTTGTGACAACGGCTCTCAGTTTACTTCTGGAGAATTCAAAACATTTTGTACCTCTAACTGTATCAAACTAATCTTTTCAACGCCGTATCACAGCTGTACAAATGGGTTGGTCGAACGCGCAATTTGCACGTTTAAATGGCGTTATTCAAAAATGACAGATGAAGAAGGGAGTAGCAGTAGTGCTCATGATCGATTACAACAAATGTTATTTACTTATCGGACAACAGAGCACAGCACAACTGGCCGAACTCCAGCTGAACTATTTTTACGCCGAAGACTTAACACAATTCTTCATTTGTTGAAACCAAACGTTCGTACCGATGTGCATCGTAGACAGTTTCAAACTAAGCAGACCAGTGACCGAAACCATCACGAACGTGAATTTTCAGAAAACTAATATGTTTATATACGATCCACTTCCAAAACGAACAGCGATCTAGATTTGCCAACGATTATGTCCGGTCTCAGGTACGGGATTGAGCTGGAGGAATATTACTATGCTAGGCTAAAACCTTCTAATCCGACGGACTCCAACTCGACTCCACCTCTGATGAACGCGACTCTCCTTGCCAATTCTGGGCATAGTGGAAAACGTGGCGGATCCGAACCTCCTAAGCGCGGTGGCGATAAAAGGAGGAAAACCGGGGATGCGAGGTGCAGTTTCTGCGATCGGAATCACAAATCAACTGATTGTAAGGAGTTTGTCACGGTAGGCGATCGACTTGCCCAACTGAAGGCACGTAATCGTTGTGGCCACTGTATGAGAGCCAACCACCTGGCTGACGCAGAAGAAGATCCAAAAGTAATAAACTAATAAAGATGTTGAGCGGAAGGGACATCAACTTCTAGTAGCTTAACTGAGAGGAGCCATGAACCCATGGAAGCAAATAGTTGGTTGTCATGTAACAGGAAATCAAACAAGCGGAGTTGATATGAAGAAATTCGTTTTGGAGTGTATCGATTTTGCAGAAGAGATAGGACTTGTTATAATTACGATTTCTTCTGATATGGGTGGTAAAAACCGCAATCTTTGGAAGGAATTGAATGTGTCTGTCAATAAAGAAGGCGCTCGAAACAACAAATTTGAACATGATGGAAAGACTATCAGTGCCATCTATTGAAAAACTTGGAAGTCTACGTTGTTGAATGGCTTACTAAAAATCCCAGAATATTTCAAATTGGAAGAGAATGTATCATCAGATTTTGTTTCGGGTTTCTATATCAAGAGTTTGTGGGAGTAAGAGACGAGTGTCTCTTAGCAGCCCAAAATGACACCAGGTATCATGTTGTTCTGCGCATGCTCGCGGTCTTTTTCAGCGCAAATTTTTCATTTTTGATAACGTTTGATACTTATTCATACAATTCGTACATAAATACGAATTTGTAATATGATGGTGTGAAAATGAATACTTTTGTCGTTTCCATCGTTCTTTTCAATCCACTTACACATCATGAAAATGAATAAGTGAGTATTATTTGAATGAAAATTTTGATTCCTTTGGTATGTTCACCAAACTAATTGCTTTTGTTTATGCATTATTACAGGTTTTATTGCAATGTTTGCTCAAAAGTGTTCAAACAGAAAAGCAACATGTACCGTCACCGAAAAAAAAACGCATGGTTGCGCTGAAAAAGAGGACTACATTTGTGCTCATTGTGGATTGAAATTCAATTTG
>QBDW01006334.1:0-10189 GCA_003261595.1 Maconellicoccus hirsutus | reverse complement strand
ACGAATACCGAAATCTCGCATTTAAATGCCGTCCGCCGCCGCCGCCGCCACGCTACCGCTACCGCTACCGTTACCGTACGCCTCACTCGACTCCCTTCGAACCGACGCCATCACCATCGCCACCCTTTCACTTCTATCGCTGTCAGTGACGAATGCTCAAAAAGTTTCCTCATTCCAATCTCGCTCTTCCTCACTTTTCTTTTCTACTCGCTCGCAACGCTCGTTTTTGGTCGAATACCAATACCAATACCAATACCAATATATTATACGTAATTAATTACGTACAAATTACGCGCTGTTCCATTTTCACAATTTTCCCACCATTCGTGCAGGCAGTTATGCAAAAAGGCTACTTTGCACAGCTACTCGTAGTCGTGGATACGTACAAATTACAAACGTGTTAACTTGAGGTAGCGCCGTCGGCCACGGTACTGCAACTGCTACTGCTGCTACTGCTACTACGTTACGTAAGTTTTTGAAAAAATTACAAGAAAGAGACTTATGAACTTCATTGATAAGTATAATTTATTAAACTCTAGCTCAGCAGTTTACTTAGACATTAAAAAGGCTTTCGACGCGGTGAATCATGACCTCCTACTAGAGAAAATGTACCGCATTCGATTGAGGGATAGAATACATGCTTGGTTTAAATTCTACCTATCGGGTTGGTAAAGTTCCTGGCGATGAGGATGCTGTGACATGAAGTTCCTCAGGGGAGCAACCTTATCCCAGTTTTGTTCTTGATTTATGTAAACGACCTACTGGATATGCAGCTGATTGGCTTTGCGAATGACGTGGTAATAGTTTATAGCGCAGGCTCCTAGAATGAACTCGCGATGAATATGAATATGAATATTGACCTGGTAAAGGTTGCAAAATTCCTGAATTAATAAATCGAAGGTCTTGTGCTACGGTTATAAAAATAATACTCGGGTACAGGGGAGGGTTTTCTTGCATTCTGCATCTATGTAGCTGTGTTTCTGTGGTTGGGTGTGACGGTGTGACTGCGCACCGTTTGAACAAGGCTATCTGCTTCGTTGGTGGGTTGTGTGACAGGTTTGGATTGGCGGCGGCAGGTGCACAGGGTCTCACTACTGTATCTTTTTGGCGGACGAGGCCCTCCTCGATTCGATAGGCTGCCTTCCATTGACACTCGGGGGCTTCTAGGAAGGGACGTCCTCCCATCTGCAGTGGGGAAGTATCCGAGGTACTAGCTACTAGGTGAGGTACCAGGTAGTAGGAGTAGGAATTAGGTAGAGGTAGAGGTAGAGGTAGTGGTAGAGATACCACTACACGTACAGGTGTACTGTATACACGTATGTTGCAACATTTCGCTTTATGAAGCTGGACGTTTGACCTTCTATCGGACAGATGGTCGATCAATTGCGTAGTTTAATTTCATACTCTAACAGCTCACACGATACGAAAAACAGACGCGAACATCGCTATCGCGTTCTTATCTTGGGAAATACTCGTAATAAAGCGTGTCAAGCAAATGTTGCACACGGTAACGAGGATAAGAAATCACAAAAATAGACGCACACAACGCACATGTACAAACATATATACATACATACATAGTACGTACACGTAGTTACATACGTACATAAGGTATACTTGTGTACACACGCTATACACTGCACGCCAGTTCTGTCGTACGTCTACGTATGTCGTCGTGAGAAGGAAAACGTTGCTCCTCAGATATGGCGCGAAAAAATTCGATGAGTCAGTACTGTACGACCGCTGGCTGATACCACTAATCGTTAATACGAGATTGCTGATAACACTCGTATCTGTAGGTTAATCTCATCGTACTACTCGTATTTTATAGCGCTGCGTAAGAGCGAATAGGTAAAGGCACAGGTACGTAAGTCTTAGTTAGAGTGTAAAGTGCCTGCCTTTTGGAACACCGTGTCACGTTTCATCGCAGCTAAGAGTGAATGTCGATGATGCGAATACATTTACACGTCCTTCTCCTTTTTCCTTGCCTTGTTTGCCTTTGGTAATGGTAACCAACCACCCAACCACCCAACCAACCTAAAGCGGAGCAATAATTTCGCAACATATCACGTACAAAAATGTAAATTATACCAAGTTTTACATTCGTGTTTTGAAAATCGTATTTTAAACACGTCGTGCGTAAATTAATTAATATTTAATTATTAATTAAGAACGGTACACAGTGAATTAGATGGGCGGTGTAGTGGTTCGTACTCGTAGTTCGCACTTGTACGTAGTATGTAGCGTCTTCTCGCCTTATTACCGACTATCGAAAGTGCGCCTTTTGGTAGCTGCAGCTGGGTAAGTGCAACTAGATACTCGGGTATAAAAGTACATATTACGCGTAGGTAGATAGGTACTAGGTAGATAGAGATACGTAACGTACATAGAATTTCCCTTTTTGTTTTCGTCGGCTTTACGAACATCTCCGCAGAGAGGCCCGCCGTCCGGTCAATCATTTAATCGCTACTCGGCCGTCAGCGACGCGTACAGCTTTGCGACACACGACAGCGTCGAGCGTTTCACCAATACGAACGAAGAACAACCAAAGTAATAACCGCAATCCGCGACAGCCACTTCGACGTAGCGTGTACGCGCTGTCGACGCGTCGTCGTCGCTGCCGCCGCGTACAAACGATGACGAATGTGTTTATGTTAATTTTATTCGGTAACGAGCTAAATTCGCGCGTAAAGCTTTAAAAAAGACATATTGCCATCGACGACATATGTACATAAACGACGAAAAGGTCGTTTGTTAAATCTTTTGCAAATGAGAAGGTAGCAGGTGTAGTTTGTTCAAGTTGAAGCGAAGCGACATTTTTATCAAAAACAACGTTAACGTTAACGTTATATTTGAACTTAAAGTTTGTTTATAAGCCTTCTGAGTGATCACTTACTCGGATAGTTTTAGCCGAGACTGAAACGAACGTGAGAAGCCTTCTTAAATTTTCTACCATCGTATCGTATCGAAAATGTTTCGCCACTTCGCCATTTCTCTTCGAGCTCATCCTACCCGCCGCCCGTCCGCCCGCCCGTCCGCCACACCCACCTAACAAAGTTTAGCCCGTTGTTAAACTTTCTCACGCTCGCACCAGCATCTAGCGATTACCGGCTAGTTATCATATCAACGCAGATTACACCTAGATTACATTCGGTTTAAGCCTTAGGCCTTCTCTACCTTTTTCTCTTCGTCCAACTTCGCTCTAGCTTTTATTCGCATCGTTATACCAACATCACACATGTGTCCTTATGTCCCTAGACTCGGGTTATTTCGTACGTAGTGCTAGCAATAATACCTAGGTGGTAGGTAGCTAGGTAGCTAGGTACGTTACGTAGCTAGGGTACATCTACATATACATACACATACACATATATACAGTATGTAGTAGGCTACGTAGTTGCATACTGCGTAAAACACGAATAGGAATACGGATAGACAACAGATATGTAGATACTAGATAGTAGATACCTAGTCCTACGCATACGTACGTAATTACGTATACGTAGTACGCATAGGTGACAACGACGACAATACGTAATACAGCGCAACGTACCTAATACCTTTCGTTCGCCGAAAAACGTCGCCGCTTGCACGCCTGCACGACTGCACCGAGCCCCTTCAACGAAACAGTCCATCAACCCGCATGTCACGTCGTATTCACGCGTAAATTAAGTTGTCTACGCGATTCGCCCTGATTTAGGAATTTCAAATTAGCTCGCTATCGGCGAAGTGACTCGACGATAGCGAGCTGAAACGGTATAACTTATCGCAGGTTTCACTCGCACGACGTACGAGTAAGTACGTAAGACATTTAAGACATTTCTGCCCAAACCTCCCGTCACAAACTCGAGGTGCTGAACAAGTTTTCACGTACCTCTACTAATACTAATACCAATACCAATACCAATACCAATTACCAACCAACGGTATCTCTATCTGTGTTGTCGTCTTGTCGGTATTCGCCTCGGTAAATCGATAGATGAGTAGTTGGGTACGCTGACACGAGCACGACCAGGCAGCATGGGGTTGAATTAAAAAACTACATATTCGAATTAATATTTTTACGCGTCGATTGATAATTCGACGGCGGTTAGCTTTTTCGAGGCGAAAAATTTTCAAACGACGACGCGTCGGATACGTGAAGCGGAATTTGATGGTGATAAAAAACGAAAAACGAGTTACAAAAAGTGGCTTTCGATCTAGGTACAGGTACAGTGTTAGGTTATTAAGCAGCCGAAGTAATAAAGGCCGACCGAGTAAACGCGTTCGCTGTGCTGCAACAGTAGGAACCGTCGTTCTTTCATGCATACACAAGCGCTCTTTCTGAAATCGACAGTATCGTTTGTCGTACGTTTCTGTGCCTGTGCCTGTGCCTGTGCCTGTGCACTTGTGCAGCAGCCGTGACGTGACCGCGAATCCGCTGTAGATTAAATCATCCACGGAGGCACCGGAGACAACGACAATAAGCCGTTATAAGGATTGACGGATGGGCAGATTTCGCCATTTAACGCGATTCTTAGTCTTCCACCGCGAAGGCAGAAGGCAAAAAAGCGAAATATGTACGAGCACCTCGCTATCACGTATCAATTTGTAATATGGTACTCGTAGACTGCGGCTGCGTGGAGTGGACTTGTGGATGTCCACGTATACCTGTTACCTATTACGAATGCCTACGTAATAAAACTACATAAGAATGAGAAACACGTTTTACAATGTTATGAAACAATCTGGAAAATTTCCGCTGTACCTGAACCTTACCTAGTTACCTTACCTGTACCTCTACCTATATCAGCCGGCTTGATACGTTATAATAGTATAATCGTTTTGTAAATTATCTCATTCGCGGTATTCATTTATCTTACTCAGCGAATAGAACGTAAGTTTTGTCTTCTTCTTTTTCTTCTTCTGTTCGCGAGATCGGATACGAAGAGGCGCGTATTGAATATCACTTGGAAAGAAATACTCATACTACCTAGTACCTAGCACCTACCTACTATTTGCTATCTGTATCTACTGCTTACAGACTACATACTACAGTAAGCCTATGTCCAAGTCGCAATAAAATAAAATCGAGAAGAAAAAAAAATACGCATCACGGCCACACCGAAAGACAGCGAGTCTCCTGTTTCTTTTGTTAACCGTAGCCGTTGCTGGATAAGTGGATAGCGACCAGCGACCAGCGACCATCCACCATCCACCATCTAGTAAGACTGGTCTTCTCGCGCATATCGCGTATTTGCGTAATAATTTTAAACGTACGCGATCGCGTGCGACGTTCTCCACAATTGTGACGCCGACGCCGACATCGACATCGACATCAACATACAGTAATCCAATCGTTGCCTCCTTCGCTCGTATCTCGGCGCATTGAACGAATAACAAATAAATGCGTAGCCTATTTCTTACAAGTATCTTCACAATTCTTATTTACACGATTCTATGTGTGTAATAAACGATACGTCCGTTGCGGGGGGCATCTTCGATTATTCTGTTTACGACGACGACGCCGCACCCGGTACAGTTACTCGTAGTTGAAAAATTGACAAAATGTACCGTCCACGTAATATGTAATATGTATACTCGTATAGTCGAACCGGTGAGTGTAGCTGAGTACCGCTTAGCATATAAAGGTTTGCAGTTTGCACGTATTGAAAAAGGCGAACGGGATCGCGTAGTGGTATGTAGTAGTAAAATGGCATAGTAGCGACTTTTTGAATCAGTCGTCAATCGGTCAGCTGTTCGGATACGGATACTGATACCGGTATGAAAGAACATTCCTACCACTGCCACTGCCACCGCCAGTCACGTGATGATATGTATTAGACATGCATGGCGATGCACCGCACACTTCACACCCTACACTCGTACGACTGTCATTGTAGACATTTCGGCGTCTTCGATCGTCATCCTAAGCTGCGAGCGAGTATATACATCAACATCATATATGTATATCATGTGCATGTATAGATATACCTATTACCTAGCTAAACCATCCATCGGCAACGCAATTCGCAACCGTAAGGCGTAGTTCTACTCGTAGTTGTTGCCATTGATCGCTTCATTCATCGTACCATTACATAACACGTACGTCCACGTAGAAGTAAGTACCTGACCTCGTACCTTTACCTGCCACCTACTACCTACAAAAGATACCTAAGAAGAAGTAGTTGAAATTCGATATCTTCCAGTTCGAAGATTATCCAATAAGTATGCACGTATGCACGTATGCACGCTTACTGCGGCAGGGAAAACAGCCAAGAGGATGTCATCAACTACACCTACACCTGCATTGAGCCGAACGACAATGTAATGAATCGAGAATTGTATGCGCTTGGTAGCGAGTACTGACCGATTTTGTACTGTGTATGTCTAGAGCACAGTAACCGCAAGCTAAGACGATGACGACAGGTAGATCAACATGGACATGGGAATATATGTACATGTATACGTAAAGGTACGAGTGTATTCGTAAAAAATACATCCGCTCGTCTGTCTGTTTCAACCGCGTACAGTACAGCCAACTAGGTAAGCACTGTAAGCAGCACTAAGCACCTAAGCAGACACTCCGGCAGCTAGATAGCTATTAGCTACAGGTAAAGAAAAACAAGGTAATAGGAGTAGGTAGTTAGATATAGGTATATGAAAAAATATACGAATATACGAGTACGTGTAACCACGACGCACAGTGGGCCAGAATCGCGATTTAGCTGCGCATTGGGCCAAAAACGAATGTCTCAAAAAAAAAAAAAAAGTTTGACATAGTATTTCGAAAATAAGACAGTTTGGAGACCTCAAAACCATATTTGTTTATTTTTTTCAAATTTTATTCGTAGTTTTATCGTAGCAGCGCGAAGTGGGAACTTGAGGGTAACGTGTTTTGTTTTCATTTGTGAATAACTTAATCAAATTTTCATCCAAGTATGATTTCGAAGAGAAAATTGCGTTCTTTAATTCAGCATAAGCTGATTTCGCTGTTTCTTTTTTAAAAATGTAATTTGGGTGTATTTACTTTTTTCAAAAAAAAATGAAAAGTTCGATGGTATAAAACTTTTTTGTAGCCAGAATCGAGTACGATGAAAATTGAGACGTTTAAAGAAAATAACGAGAAAATTGATACGTCGCGTCGCAATTTACCAAAACGCGAACACTGGACAGCAGACGGTGATACGGTCCGGTACGATAGTAATCGGATACGTCGGTAAGGCAATACGTAACGTACGAGTACCGAGTACCGAGTACGTAGTACGTAACGTACTTAGGTGTGCGTGTGCGTGTACGTCTACGACTACATTATACTCGTAAAAATTACGTGAAAATTGCGAAGATTTGGAAAGCGACGAAAATCTTGGTCGAGAATTTCTCGTCGCTTTTTTTTTCTCCTCGAAAGAGGCAGAAGCAAAACGCACGCTCTTTAGTGGGCGTAAACTGTTCCGCGGAGCGCGACGCGACGCGACGTTTCATCCTATACGGGCGGCATCTGGTGTTCATAATTTGCTAACATAAATGTAACTTTAGCAATTTATTCCGTAAATGGAATTTGTTATTTCGTGTTAGCCTTAGCCGGGCGAACAAGAGGACGGGCGCGCAAACGGCGACGGCGGCGGCGGCAACGGCAACGGCAACGGCAACTGCAACGGCGGCGGCACCGCTTCGTAGTCCGTACTCGCGTACAAGTCGGCCGCGGCGGCGAGGCTCGAAGAGGGTGAATCTGGCGAAATGGGGGATGAATCACGGCTATCGCGGACGCGCGCGAGATATTCCAGCAGCACTGCGAACACACTTCCACTGGCTTAGCACATTGTATATCCGTGAGTTATGGAAGAAACATCGGGGCCAACAGTGCTGGAGAACAACGTTGACTTTTCGACTTCGAAACGATAATCGTTATCCTTTTTTTTTCTTTTTGTTCCTTTCTCGCTCGCTCGCTCGCTCGCTAACGCGGTCGCGTTGTTTCGCTCTTTCACCCTCTGTCGGTCTCACACACGTTTTACCTTTATCACTCTCTTTCTCGCTTGGTCCTTCTTTTTTTCCCCTTCAACCGCTTCTTATTCGTTCTTCGTTCTTTTTAGTTTTTATTTTTTTTTTCTATTTCCATTTTCGAAGCGCTCTCGTCTCGTTTCCTCGCTCGCTCGCTCGCTCGCTCTCTCGGTCTTTTTTTTCATCTTCCTTCCTTTCTTTCTTGTTGGTTTTGTTTGTTGTCAGCTTCACTCATTCAGACGATACCATTACTCATGTGCGCTACACAAGCCGTGTTCATTGATGTGTTAACTGCTTAAACGGCGTTGTTTTACTTTATCGATTGATGTACGCGTGTAACGTTTTTTTCCTCTCATTTCTCTTCTATCGTGTTGTTCGTTGATTTTTCTTCGCGACCAATAATCATCGCATTCCTTCGTTACGCTATGAACGTGCTCGAGTAAATCAAATTTATCCGCGTATCGGCGTATCCGCACATCGACATCGAAATCAAAATTGCCGGTGCCCAAGACGGCGAAACGGGAAAACGCGTAGTCGTTGAAATGTCCGTTCAAAATGGAATGGTCTTATCAAAGCTGGAAGCGATCAAGGAAATCAGGTTGGATAGCGTATTTTGTCTACATCTACGTAATACTTTACGTACGAGTATATCTACTGTATATACGGTACATACGAGTAATTACATACAGTATATCACGTATATCGCGTTCTCACCGCATTCGCCTTCTGAAAAGGTGCGGACCAAGTTTCTTACAAATTTCACAAATTTATAAAACGGGAAAGAAGCAAACAAACAGACCGATGGTCGCAACATAAATACGTACGTAGGTAGTAGGTACTACGTAGCTAGGTACATATACGTACGTAATACTCGTACATAGGTATTGCCAAAACCAACCAATAACCATAACCGGATTTAATACGTACGAGTAGGTACAAATTTTAATTTTCTCATACAGCGACCATACGATACGAGTTTCCGTAAAAACGACCTGATAATTGAACGATCGATAATCGACGTCTTTTCGTAGTCTGTTATATTTTTTTTATTTAAATACGAGTTTGTCGAAAACAATGACAAGATAGCTGAAATAAATCGACGCGACGAGGCAAATTTTCTTTTGCACGGGCAAGCCAGCCACCATCAGATCGCTTGAAATGTTAATAACAGTAACACGTAACCTACTCGTTAGCTTGTAGCGGTGTGCGAGCATAATAACGAAATTTAGGTAGCTGTAGCTCCAGCTAGGTGTAGTTGGTAGTGGTAGTTAGGTAGTTAGTGGTTATATACAGTATGTATGTAGTTAGTAGTTACTAGGAGGAAGTACGAGCAGAAGATGAAAAGATGACGCAAAATAGAAACCGTATCAATTAACGAACGATATTTCAATTTCAGAATAAAAACGCTGCAATTGGAAGAATTGAAAAATAAGATTCTGCATGAAGTGGAAGTTAGCGATCAAGAAGAGAAGTGTATTTCCGAATACAAGCAAGAAATGGATTTGCTATTACAAGATAAGATGTCGCATGTCGAAGAATTACGTCAAATACATTCCGATATAAACGCCGTAAGTCTTATTACGCTTATTCTAATTTCATCAAGTATACTCTGTACTTACACTTACCGGTCATATACGAGTACTATTTGTAATTTGTACTTACGGGTACTACACTCGTACTCGGTATTTCGCACGAGCCATTATTTAATGTGAAATTCCATCGAGCCAGTTTTGATTTCGATAATAAAATTTTCCAAAAGTACGCTTTTTTTTCACTAATTTTGTTTGAATGTACAACTGGAGTAAATCTGAAAAGAAACGCCGTGGCGGGGACGAGCGCGACAATTATGCAAAAAAAAAAAAACAAGTTTTCTTTCACAAAAACTAAATCTAAACGCGTCAAATATCAAATACACGCATATTTATGGGTGTTACCGTACCTACTATGTAACTAACTACGAGTATGTAGGTAATCAATTAGGTATTAGGTAACAGGTATTCGAAACGAATCAATTACTACCCAAGTACTTACTTCCTACTACTTAGTACTTACTACCTAGACCTTCTATCTATGTGGTAGGTACTAGGTAGACGTACTGCTACTAGTAATACGTATATCTATTGCAATTAGTTACCTATAAACGTAGGTTAATTGAGTGGTATTTTGCGGACCGCTGAAGTTATACGTAATACTATTTCCAACCCGTTTCGAC
>QBDW01006330.1:0-21718 GCA_003261595.1 Maconellicoccus hirsutus | reverse complement strand
AGTAAATCAAAAATCAGAATTTTTTCACCACGGGCACATACACTAAGCCCTTAAAAACCGGGCGCCATTTTTAGGACAAAACCGACATTTAATTTTCGTTTTTTTCGTTAAAACACTTTCCGACGTTTTTGGAAGATTAAAAAGAAGAAAAAATTTCATACGTATGTACAATTTCGTGATTTTCAAATTTCAAAAATTCGCCAAAAATCGAAAAGTCAACTTGAGCAGCTAAAATTTTGGTTTTGAGGTTTTTTTGACATGCTCTTTTCAAAAATCCAACTCCCGTTCTAATCCGAGCCGAACACCTCAAGTAGTTTTCTTGTGAGAAAAAAAAATTCATGGATGTTAAAATTGTTTACAGTAAAACAAAAGTAAATAGAAATTATTCCATGTGATTATCAACGGCGAATTTCCACGTCTATATTTTTGTTGAAGAAAAGGTGAATAGTCTGTACGCCAAAGTGGAAAAAGTGTTCATCTTCTGTGAATTTTTGCTCTACTGACATATGGAATTTTTAAGGTAATTTTTCACTAAAAAATTGTTTTATCTCCAAAATTGATTTTCAAGTTTAACCTAACACAATTAAAAACGATCCTTGTGGAGAAAAATTTTTTCAGGCACAAAAAATGTTGACTGTGCTGGCGCTGACTTGCGTATTTTGCAAATATTATGGGTTTTTAAGCGAATTTTCGTAGATTTACTCAAAATGAACGTGATTGGTGTCTAAATCCAGGTAATTTGACGCGTTGAACTCAAATTTGAGGTTATTTTTACAATTCTATAATTTTTTCGTAAAAAATTTTGGTTTTTCAAATTTAAATGAAGCGCCATTGCGATGAAAATTCAGATAAGACAAAATGGATTTCGGATTCGTGTTTTACGATCCATAATTAGTCAGAAATCAATATTTTAGCGATTTCGAAATTTCCGGATCAAATTCAGGTGAGGTACTTTGCTTTGAGCACCCCTGGCGCCCCTCCTTGTGAACCAAAATGATTTTTTTTTTAAGTTAATCTTCTTGCTACTGCCTCCAAACAGAGCGAAAGACTTTTCAAATTTTCTTCCACGCGGGAGCTGAAGCGATGATTTTTAGATTTTTATTCATTGAAAAATTTCGATTGATATTCGGGCTTCGACAAACGCGAAAAGTGATTTTAACGAAAAATCAACCACGGGATGTGAATTTAGAGTATTTTTTAATTATTACTCGCGGTCGACTTCGATATTTGAGGAGAAAAAAAAGGAAAAAGTACTTCCGGTACATTCGATATCACCTACATGACGAATTTCGCGTTTCTCATCGCTGATGGCAAAATTTCGTAATAACCATTTTATAGTACTTTTTTAGCTGATTATAAAAGGTCATGTGCAAAATTTGTCCAATTTTGATAATTTAGGTGTTAAATGTGTTTCCATTTTCACAGGGTAAGTGGAAATGTCGAAGTTCCATACCTCACCACGAGTAGTTGTGTTAGCCGATTTTAGAAATCTTGGTGTCAATTTGTCTGGGGTGATATCATCCATCATGTCAAGGGGGTAGATTTTTGCCCCCTCATATTTCGAAATTTCTGGACAGTTTTCTCCAAAAAAAAAAAAACGCCAAAAACCGCAAAAATCGCGTTTGACACGCTATAGCAACCGGTTGTGCAGCTGCCTCGTGAAAAAAATCATATATCTGGTATCAGGGAACACTCCTCTTTCGAGCCCCGCAATCAGTTTTTTGCCCCCTCCTAGGCCAAAAATAATCGTTTTTGACGTCCCACCCCCCATTTTGCAACTTGAAAAATTTTTAATTAGCATTTTTGTGAATGCTCCTACACCATCAACGGTTTGCCGAGTACTTTTGCCCCCAAAAATTCACAGTAAAATCGGTTTCTAGAGCACTTTTTCCACTTTGGCGTTTAAACTAGGAGCAGGGTTGCCAACCCAGAATCTCGAAACGTACTAGATTCATAAAAAAAAACTTTGTCACTAGAAATCACTAGATTTTATTTTCATAGTACATGAACAAAATACAAATTTTGACTTATCGGTTCGAAACTGTAGTTGTGGTGGAAGTGGATGTGGAAGTCGGAGGTGAGCATGAAGATTTAGGTGAGTCTTCGCCGTCACTCCGTCTTCTTCGTTTCGAATTAGATTTCAAACTCGACTTACTCGACTGAGGATGCAGTGAAGAAGATGAAGATTCCTCAACCTCATTCTCTATTTTACGTTTGAGTGGAGATGAAGAGAACTGCGGTTTCAATTGTTTGAAGTGTATTTTTTCTACTTTTGCATTTTGTGGACCTGAGGTACCGTTGCGTCTTTCCATACTTTGATCGTTGTTGTTATTTTACTCAAATTAATTTCAAATAATAATTGAACCACATCATGGCACATTTTCAACTGTTATACTTCTTAGCGCGAAATATATAAATTACAAAATTAACAGAACAAATGCATGATCATGCCTTGTTGGCTTGGCCCATTTGATTTTCGATGTAAAAAAAATGATTCTAATTCATGATAAATGCTGGCAACAACGTTCAATCCACAAAAAGCCAAAGCCGAAGACTTGAAATTTGAAAAAAAGAAGGCAGGTAATTTATGTAATGACCAAAAATTACCAGGAATACGAAATCAAAAATGATCAAAAGCTGAAAAATCGTTTTTTTTTTTAAACTGAACTGCCTGTTTTGAAAAATCATTGAAAATCCGAAAAATCACTGTCCATTTTTTACCCAAAATTGTGAAAAAAGGTACTTTAGCACCAGATTTTCAGAAAAGCATCAGAAAATCACCAAGTTTTTTCAAAACGTCGAAATATCACTAACATTGACAACCCTGACTAGAAGGCGGAAGACCATTTGTTGCAATTCGAGGTCGATAAATAATTTGTAAATGTTTGACAACGCGATGGAATAAAATTTCATGGTAAATCAGTGTTGCCAAAGGTGAAATTGGGATGTTGAAAGTTTAGCGGAAACTCGACGTGATGGCGATTTTCTTCGAATACGTTCGAATTCTATAAATTTTAATCAATCCGGTTTATTCCCCCTCGCTTCTTCCACCGAGTCGATGCGGGACTCTCGTTAAAAACGTGGAAAAATGATTAAAACATCGCCGAAAGGGTGCGAAAGTACGCGACGACGACGATAATAATTGAAAAACAAAATTTCACGATTAAACGAACGACAGCTATTTAAACGCGCGAAGATGAACTTCGCCAAGAATGTAAATTTACTTTAATTACTCAACAACGGAGTCTTTTTTCCGCGCTCGACCGCGAGATGAAGGAAGCGAGGGGTGTGCTGAAAAAAAACCAGATAACTCGACGAAAAATATCTTCGGAGCGCGTTTTCCATTAATTTAGCGATTTAGGATTTTTTTTTTTGGCGAGTACAAAAAAGCGACGCTGCGAGGAGCCGAAGGCGAAAAAGGGTGGATTTTTTTCGAGGTTATTTTTTCACAAAGAACGCCATGCTTGGTGTATCGCGCTAGCTCATCTTTTATATTAAAATTACAACCACTTTGGCGATTCGAGGAGAAATTCTTAATTACGTTTTCTGGTTTTTTCTCTCTTCACAAACCATTAACATCTCGCGAAGCGGTTGCGCCAATTTCGGAGGAAAACTTTCCCCGAGAGTTTTGTTCGCTACTTGGCGATAAAATGTTTCGAGTTGATGCAGCTGCGGCCATATCGTGTTCACGATTTAGCGACTATGTACGAAGACGAGTGTACCGAAAGGCGTTAAAAATTAACGAAAATTCGCCTCGTTGTGGAAGCATCGGTCTCGCGGACGAGCTCGTTATCAATTTTAATGCGCTAACGTGTACGCAAGCGGATGACGCGAGGCGGTGGGGGGGAGATGTACCGCGGACGAAAAGTTCATATTGGAAGCCCGTGCCTTCTCGTGTGCTTCGCCTGGTTCTTTCGACGCGTTGAATAATTTTGCATTCGTAATTAACCTCGGCTAAGGGACGGAGTTTAATTCGATCATCGGTCGAAGTGCATGAACATCGTGATTCGGTCGGGAGTTCGCAAAGAGGGCTCGTAGAGTATGTTCTTGAGGGAAAATGCCCCGTGTGAGCGGATACGAAGCGAAATGGAAGACGAAAAGCAGGTATAAAAGTAATTTATCTAAGAAGTAGTGGGCGATATTTCCACCAAGGGTCAGTCGCTTTTTGGCATCTGCTCCTCTGCCGTGCAATAAACTCGTGTAGCATGTTGCGTATATCTCGTATCGGAAAATTCTTCGAATGAAAGCTCTTCCCAGCGGAGTTTCCAATAATTTTAGTTATTACGAAAATTTCATTTCGGGCAAAGCTACGTCTTCGAGTGTTACGCGAACGCGGTTGCGATATTCCGCCAGCAAAAGATGTCTCACTTCGCGGAAAATATCCCCCCCCCCCCTCCGATCCCATTCGTGGTATGGAATATATGATGGGAATCGCCTTGACCAAAAAGTGTCCGCGTGTGGAAAATCATCATCATGTAGGTCAAGTTCAAACCATACTCGAAGTTTTGCGTGAAATTTCACCCATGAAAATTTACACCTAATTTTACGAGTGCGATGACGACGCAGAAGCGGGTACTTGAACAATCGATGGATGAATAATGCGACGTGAGAGAGGTGGAAGTGCTCTAAAAGCTGTTTATTTTGTGACAATGTCGATCGCGTTGTTGCCACGTTTATCATTTCATGGTCTAATCGAAACGTTTGAAAAAAATGACATATGTAGGCGGGTTTTTGTTCGAAAATGTAATGGAAGCAGTGTTCCCAGATGAGCTGGACTGAAAATTGCCAAATCCCTGGTTTCAAGTCGCCTAAAATCGCCAAACTGTATTATAAATATTTTTTAAATTTAAATTACCTGCATTATCAATCTTTTCAAGTTTTGGTGTCTTTTCTAAATCACCCACCCAACCCCAACCCACTTCTCTTTTTTTCCTATGAATCTGTACCATACTTCACTCTACAAAACAAAAACAGTTTTCACAAATACGTAAGTAACACGTCTTTATTATTTGGTATATTCGTCAAATTGAAGATTTGTGAATTCGACGTTTTGCGAATGAAACAAAATATTGAACAGTTCAAGTGAAAAGTGACTTAAATGCTATAAACAGTTTTTTTTCGGAAGTGTCGATTTTTAGGAGAAAATTCGGGTGGTACCCTTGAGTGACTTTTTAAACAAATTGTACGTAAAACCGTTTTAAAAATGATTACATTTGAAGAAATTTCGCCCTCGTTTCGGCTTGAAAAAAAATTTTTATTTAAATAATGTTTTCATCGTGAAGGAAATGAAAAGTATCGAAGTATCGGTTAGATAAAAAAGTTACCCTATGAATTTGGATTTGCAAATTGTGATGGAATTTTTTCTTGAATAAAACTTGAAGTAAATTGAGTTTTTTAAATAAAAAGTGAAATTAAATTTTTTGAACTTCGTGTATTTTAAAAAGACAAGAAAGTTTTTTCGAAAATTATTCTGTAATTTTACGCAACAATTTCGACAGTTTTCAAAAAAATCACCCCCCCCCCCCTCTTTCCGATAAACTGTCAAATTACGCCATGCTCACAGAAGTCATGAGAATCCGGGAGATAATCTGGAAAATTCGCTAAAACAGATATTTGTGCAAGAGTTGCTTCGATGGGGCTTACTTCTCCTTCGGGGTCAAGCTGCAGCACCCAAAACCAAAATTTCGGATTTTCAAGCTCTGCTCGTGTATAAAATGTAAAAAAAAAATCCGTAAATATCTCGCAGTTTCGTTGCAAATATACGCGAAACAACGACGGGTAAATTCGCCCAAAACCTCATTTCACGTTGGCTCGTTTCGACGCGAAACTAATGTTTTATCGGGCTAATTAAAAAGACGAAGCGTAAAATATCTTTTGGACGTGCGTTTTAATAATGAGAAAGGTACAAGGCGCCGGCGAAGATGAAGCGTCGGTATCTGACGATACGACGAGAGACAGGGTCGAGGGGCGAATTCGCAACGGTGCCGGCTCGAAAATGAAAAGGTGAAAAAGCACGATTGGGAAGCGGGGAGGTTTTGGGTGGCGCCCTCGTGAGGCGATGCTTTCGACGCGGTTAATCATTACGAACGCGTGGAAGTTCTATGGAATTAATCGTCGATATGTAGCGATGTCGCGGAATCGACGCAATTACGATGTCGAGAATACGTTGCGGAAAAAAAGGTCGAAGGTGGTTTTTTAAATTAGCGCGACGATACGAAGCTGCTTTCGTATTTTAATGCGACCTGACGCGAGAGAATGTATCTCGGAGGTGCTTTTTTTTTGCCTTTTTTTCGTACTCGACGTACCGAGTGTTTTGTTGGTTGCGTTTCGAAATGAAACGCGTCTCGCGGATGTTACCTTTTTAATACGAATCTCGCTCTTTTTGGATTTTTTTTTTGTAGTTGTAGCGAGCGCGAGATAAAAAACAATGGATACACCTACGTTTTATAATGAAAAATGGAAAAGAGTTAATGAGAAAAAAACTCGATTGTTTTTATTACGAAGCTCGACGATTCGAGTGATGGATGCGAAAATGGGGAATATTTTTTTTTCGGTCGTGCGTTTCGTTCGCATCGTTTCGTAATTGAGCAAGATGCAGATGGCGGGTTCTCAAAGTTGCGCCAAGTTTTCGGTTCGGTTGCGTGGAAACGCGCAGGTGGCGCGAAATATCGCGGTGGAATTAATTTGCCGGGGTTGACGGTGCATAAATTGAGAGTTTTGTAGGGTAAAAGCTAAGTACATGGGAGTTGATACGTGCTGTTTGATTCGAACGTTTGCGAACGAATAGTAGGGTTTGCAAATGATCGAATTATTCCGTCGGAGATGAGGTATCGCTGTTTGTGATAGATTTTTAGACGTTTTTCAATGTTTCATTCATTCGTTTGCGAACGACGAGCTTTTTTGGGAATGAATCGTTCGCGACCAATCAAGATTTGAAAGTCGTTCGCGAACGATTGAGTCATTTGTGTTATGATTCGCTATTGAAGTGATTGCTTTTGATTTGAGGTTCGAATGATTTTAATCGGTCTGAAAAATTCAGTCGTTCGCGAACGATTTATTCGAAAATTGAAGGAATAGTCTCTCAAATAACTTTTTACTGTTGACACAATCACCATTAATATGATTATCTAATGATTTAATCCAATAATATTAATTCTGTCGCTCGCGACCAATTTGTTCGAAGGCGGAAAGAACCGTTCGCGAACGAATGATTCTCTTCAGTGACTTCTTACTATTGAAACACTTGCCGTGGATATCATTATTGAATCATTTGATTTGGAAAAGTGATTCTGTCGTCCGCGAACGATTCCTTCAATCTTTAAATAAGATTGTTCGCGAACGAATGATTCTCTTTAATGACTTCTTACTATTGAAACACTTGCCGTGGATATCATTATTAAATCATTTTATTTGGAAAAGTAATTCTGTCGTTCGCGAACGATCTTATTTAAAGATTCAAGGAATCGTTCGCGAACGAATGATTCTCTTCAATGACTTCTTACTACTGAAATACTTGCCGTGGATATCATTATTGAATCATTTTATTTGGAAAAGTGATTCTGTCGTTCGCGAACGATTTTATTTGAAGATTGAAGGAATTGTTCGCGAACGAATACTTTTTTTGAATAACTTTCAACTATTGAAAACTTCACCAGTGGTATGATAATTGAATAATTTTATTAGTTAAAGTGATTCAGTCGTTCGCGAGCGATCAGTTCGAAGATCACCAGAATCGTTCACGAACGAATAAGTCTCTTACATGACTTCCCACTTTTGAAACAATTGTCATCAATATGTATGCATTTTCAACTTTCAAGGGGGGTTTACTCTACAAAATGATTCATTCGTTCGTGAACGACTGATTCAAAAATCCAGATAAGTACTTACGATTGAGCTAATAATTTTATATTATGCTTTCATTTCTTGGTAAATTCTTATAAAGTACATGGTCAAGACGGATACAACGTTGATTCTTCGTTCGTAACTTCTTTAAATGTTCGATTTGATCGTTCACGACCGATTTGATCGGGTTTTTAGGATCCTTACCGTTATTTGAATCATTGCGTTGATCCAATTTGGAAGAAGGGCATTTTAAAACCATTTTCAATTTGTTTTAAACCGTTGAACAAATCGCGATCTCTGTTGTGTGATTTCGTTCGCAAACATGATTTCAGTGTTGCCAATCGTTGAATTAGTATTTTTCGTAGTATTCGTCGATTATTACGTCTTTTTTGGAAATTCTCGTCATCTGAAAGGTGTGCCAACTCGAATCCTGTCGCGTTTCGCCGCGTCACAGTGTCTCTTGCAAACGCCAGGTAAACGTTCGCGAATACGCGAAATCACACTCGAACGAGCCAATTTACGAAAAGCCTCATTTACATTTCGGTACGCTTCGCGACGCGGTATCTTTTAAAATCTCGATTAACGCCGCGGCGCGAATTCGCACGCTTGGAAACCCATTACTACGTCCGGTGTTCGCGAGTAAATCCAAACACCGCGTGGTTGTCGTCGTACAAAGCGAAAAGAAAAATGGCGAAAATGAAGGGAAAAAACGCAAGAAACGAAAAATAAGCGTACCTAAGAGAAATATAAATATTAATGCGAGATTTTCTCTCGGATTACGAATTCAATGGCGGAAGGGAAATTCTTTAACGCCGGATTGATTCGACAGAGTATATTTCTGGGTTGTGCGAACGTGTAGAACGACGGATGGGTCGTTTTGACGTGTTTCGAGTGACGCGCACGAGCGCAGGTATCCTTTTTTACGCGCCTTAGCGGGAACTTAATCCTCGAACGTCATTCACGCGTCGTATTTGTCGCATGGATGAGTCGAAATTTGAGAATGTGTATTTGACGTCGAATTGCATACTCGTGGGTATGTTGACAAAAGCGCAATTTGCGAGATTTTCGAAGCATCGAGTTGTGACGATGTGAGGTCTCGATGATTAACCGTTTCCGCGTGCACGACGGACAGACGAATCGAAGATGATGGTCGGAGGTGAGGCGGAGGTGGCGTGAATTTTTCTCCAAGGTGTACTCGTTTTTTAGAGGAGAGTAGCTGGGGGAAGTTCTTTATTTTCTCCTCTCTTTGATCCACGCCTGAGCTAACAAACTTACCCTTCGTGAAAAATGACTTTTTTCATGGTTGCAATAATCCAGCGTACGAAATTTCGAAATACCCGGTACCCACCCCGTGTAGAAATCTCGTACAAGCATCGTAAAACTTCGCAATCCACATAGCAGCACAACGTAATAACTCGTAATTTGGATTACATCCAATTTTCGATACATTCTCGAGTACAATCCGCCTCAAGTCTGCTACACTTTCTCCACCGAGCAGTAACAATTTAGCAAATTTCGGAAGATTCATTCGTTCGCCATTTTCGCTATTCTTTCGTTAAAACGCCGGCACGAAATCTGGGCAAAGCCAACATCCTGTCACTTCCCCTCGTCAGAAGTAATTAAAATCCAGCGAACCTTCCGAATGAAAATCTACGGCAACTTTGAAACACGAAAATTACCTCAGGGGTATTTTTTATACCGAATTGTTTTGTTTTACGAGAAAACTCTGAAAAAAATTCCAACAGAAGACATCGGTACGGAAGCTTGCAAAACAGAGATAAAAATTCGTCCATCGTCTAATTAATATTTTCCGATGGATAAATTAAACTTTTCGATCTATTGTTTCAAAAGCCCTTTCGACCTTTCGACGTGACCGTATTTTAGCAAAATTACGATATAGCTGGAGCTGCAGAAAAAAAAAAAACGTTTTCGATGGAATAACAAACAAGGCGAAAAAATACGAAGTTGCTTCGTCGTCGACTTCGTAACTAACCCAATTAAACATCTCGACCCTTTCGGAAAACCGTGTACCCCGGCAGAATACCTCCGCATGGAAAGCGCACTCTGAGCATGGCGACGCCAGCGCACTCATCCGTTCGAAAAACTATGCCAAAGTATAACCTTAGGTCATGAACTGGCAAGCCCGTGTTCTACACACGCGAATCATTATTATCTTCTACAATGAACAAATGAAATATTACAACGCACCACCGTTCGTTTAATCGATACCTCCCCCGCCCTTCACTCGTCCACGATACCGCTCGTAGATCACGCCCTGTACGCCGATCTCGTACATCTTCGAAATAGCTTCTTCGCTGCCCTCGTTACCGACCTTCGTAGTGAAATTCCTTCAAAAATCACTACCCTCTTTGTGCGGTAATTTACGACCACCAAAACATCCCAAGACGCGTCGAACCAATGAAAATCTCTACGTGATTTTTTCCCATTTCTTCGTACAACGAAACGACGAAAAAAAATACGAAAATCGTAGAAAACCGTCGACTAAATAAATTTTCACATCCCGAATGCTACGCGGAGATTTATTGACCGAATTGTATACGCACTTCCGCGTTTAGGAGCAATGACCTGATCCATTCATTTTCCCCCTTTAGAAGCGCGTAAAGCACCAATCCACGTGCCGCCGATATGCTCGCGACCAACGAGTGTACCCTTTCATCACCCCCGCTTCCCCGTCAACCCATCGTGTGCCCTTAAGTGTGCTCGCTATTGTCATAAAATATCATTCTTACGTCGTCTATCTTCGTGCAAAGGTCTACGCAGCGGACTCGACAATATCGCCGATGTGAAGGTATCCCCACTGATGGAGCTTTGAAATCCCCCTCTTCGGTTGTCTATGGTATAATCGACCTTTGAATGCGATTTTTCAACTCTTCCTGAGAGAATCGATTGCTATTGCTCGGGATCTCGTCAGGTTTTCTTCGATGAGTTTCATTGCGAGTTCGAATTTTCATCTAGAAGTTGAAATGTCGAATTGTCGAGCAAGACCTCGAAAATTATAAAATCCTCGAATGCAAAAAAAGCCGGAGAATATTTTATCGATTTTTTAAATCAAAAATTTCAACCGGTTTCAAATTTGAATTTATATAGTATATTTTTTTGATTTTGTGGAAGCCACCCCCTTTGTACTTTTTCCTCAATACTTGACCTAATTTCCAAGAAAATTTTTTCATACAATTAAAGTAATCGTATTTTGATCGTAGAACACGTTGGTATTGAGAAAAGTTAGCGCCTCCAATGAATGACCTCTCTGAACACGTTTTTGCATCCCCTCTCCCATTTTGGGGCTATTGAAAAAAATGCCTATTTTGTAACCATTTACGTTCATTCGAAGAAATTTGGTTCACTCGTTCTGACGTGTGATAAATGAATTATTACTTGTATTTCTTGTCTAATTTCAAAACTGAAGGGGATATAATGTTGTGAAATTTTCAAAACGTCGTCGTTTTCTCTACAGTCGAGGTAAGATCAATTTGTATGCGAAGTGTTTGATCAGTATCGATATCTACTGTGAAATGAGTTATTTGTATCTTTTGCCTAATTTCAAAATTGAAGGAGATACGACGTTTTAAAATCTTTGTAGTTTAAGTACTCGATGAGCAGCTAAGATGGCTGCAATTTACACGTAAATTATTTTATAGATATTGATTGATACCATCAAAACGATCGTAAATGATTATCATCAAGCTTTGAAATCGAGCGAGTTAAGACGTTTGGATATTTTCAAAACTATGTAACCTCTTAAATAAACGTGTTGGGCGATTTTTGAATATTTAATTGTAATTTGCCAGTGATTTATCTGTGATTACTTGTAATTTATCAGTAATTTACGCATAATTACTGGTAACTTACCTGTAATTACTAGTAATGTACACGGAAATACCAGTAATTCGCATGTAAATACTAGTAATTTATCCGTAATTACCCGTAATTTACTCGTAAATACAGTTAATTTATCTGCAATTACTAGTAATTACTCGTAATTTACTCGTAAATACAGGTAATTTATCCGTAATTACCAGTAATTACCCGTAATTTACTCGTAAATATAGGTAATTTATCCGTAATTACCAGTAATCACTCGTAACTTACTCGTAAATACAGGTAATTTATCCACAATTACCAGTAATTACCCGTAATTTACCCGTAAATACAGGTAATTTACTCATAATTACCTGTAATTTACCGGTAATTACCCATTTCTGCTATATTTCGGTAGTTCAGAACTATTTACGGGACGGCGCATTTAGGAGTAGCAAGCAATGTCGTGTGTGAATAAACAACACAAAAATTGGACATGTACGAAAAATCGAAGGATACGAATGAATATTGAGCTTCGAGGTGATTTTTTCGTAATTAAATCACTTCTCGAGCGTATTTTCGAAAAATATCTGGAGTTAGGAAAAACGGAAAAGTTGGAAATTGCTCAAATTGTCTCGGTTATCGCCGAAGGAAGCTCGATATGAAAACAGATTACGAAGGGGCGCAGTTTTTAATTTAGCGTTAAAAAGGGCAAAGCCATAAGGGCAATAGGAGGTAAATTAGGGGCTTAGTTGGAGACAGTGGTCGGATTCGTATATACGAGTATACGAACGTCTTCGTATAATGATCGCAATGGGACCATAATCGGAGGATGTAGTATAACGTGGTATTTAATTTTGGCATTTTGTCTACGTTACCCCGATGGAAAGGCGATGTAGGGTGGCGTATGATGGCAAGATGACAGACTCCAGGTTCGGCTTAAACGATTAAAGATAGCGTCGAGGGGTAGAACGAAGAGGGTAGCGACGATTTATGGTAATTATCGAAGTCCAAACGCGAACGAATCGGTGGCATGGCATAAGTGGTCGCGTGTTTTACGAGTTGTGTATATCTCGTGATGAGATTTTTACTGATTTTTTTCGCGGTTTCGTCGCGACGACGACGACGTATCGACGAGGCTATAAAAGTTAATGCGCGATCCGACGAGGAAACGAGTAGCGCCGAGATTCGTAGACGTTTTATTGTCGTTTACAGCAGTAAATTCGTCGATGCGACGGGGACAGCGTTTTGTACCCGAAAGGCGAATAAAAAATGAAGTTTATTGTCGCGATAACCGAGATGTTGCAGCCAGTTGGGGGTATAAATGAAACGAAAGAAATGATTTTTTGGTTTTTGTGTGGTTACAGAGAATAGACCATTTTTTCCTGGACTGGACGAACAAGCTGTGGCCGCTATTATTGAAAATCCTAGCTCTCACATCGTAGACGGGCAAGTGTTCATACCGTCGTTGCCGCAGGGAGCGCAGTCTTCCCCGCACGCGTTGCTGCAAGAAAAAGAAGAGAAATATTCGAGAAAAGTGTTCGTCGGAGGATTACCACCGGATATAGACGAAGGTTTGTACGATGATTTACCTTTAGTGAGGCCGACGCGGTGACAATTTGGGAACGAAGGTACCGAGGCGAAAGCCTCGATGGTCGTTAATACTCGTGAGAATGGATGGTTTAAATATTCGATTACGGTGAACGACCACTGCTAAAGTACCCGGAGGAGTTGAAGGGTAGATGAGGAGAGTGCGATGAGGCAGGTGTGGTGGATCTTTGCCGAAGAAGTACTCGTGTGCTGTGAGCTTTGCGGTACCGGAGATGGGCGGGCTTAACGGAATCAAGCTTGGGAAATCGCGCAAGCTGGAAAATTTCCATTTCGGTTTGGTGATTACGTCGAATTGAAGGGTGATGGTGATGAGGGGAATTGGTGAGAGGAGGTGAACGAAAATGTGACGAGAGATGTTACCAAATGATGAGGAATCGTTTTTCCCATGCGAAACTGTGCCGTCGTTGTATTACTTTGCTTTATAATAGCTATGTTTAGGTGAATCGTTCGCGAACGATTTAAATTTTGAGTCTATATTGAAGTTTTGAAATTATATGATTATGAAGGATTAAGATTCAGTTGTTTGTAAGTGCATCAGAATTAATGAGCTTAAAATACCACTACAAAATAAATGATTCGCTAACGAATTTCCTCGATAAACAATTCGAATCGTTCGCGAACTATCGAGTTTTTTGAATTTTTTTCATTAGTAAATTAGGTTTGTGCGATTTGCAACATCAATTTATTATTTAGTGCGAACGATTCTTCTATGAGAAATGATTCAGCCGTTCGTGAACGATTCGTTTTTATTGATTTTTCATTTGCTGTTTGTTTTGATTAATTATCGCAAATAAGAATGAGTTTATTATATTATGATTCATAAATGATTCGTACATAAAAGCATCATTTTGGTCGTTCGCGAACGATTCGTTACCAAAGTGTTCTTTTGAAAAAATGATTTCCAGCGTTTTTAAAATTTGAATTTTCACTTTTTGTGCATATGATTTATTCGCAGAAAATATTTCTGTCGTTCACGAACGATTTAGTTTCTGATTTTGGTCTTGTACAGTTTTCCATCAAAGCTTGGCAAATTTGGCTGGTTACTTCTACAAATTACTCGTTTGCAAGACGTGTTTCGGTAGTTTTCGAATGATTCAATTGCTGTTATTTTTTTCCTATTCGGTTTCTTTTAAAAATTGGGAAAATAGTGATTTTTTGAAATAATTTCGATTTGTTTTGATGTGAAGCAGTTCGGTCATTTTCAAATTATCCAATCTGAAATGTCTAATGAACGATTTTCACGTGATTTTGTTGATTTGATTACTTATATTTGACAAAAGACCGTTTTGATAAAAGTGTTTCGCTCGTTCGCGAACGATTTATATGATTTGAATTTTTTTACTCGCAGTTTCTCTTTGAAAATTGATGTGATGATTGTTTCGACGGTTTGCTTAAAAATTATGATTCAGTCGTTCGCACGTTTTGAACAAAAGATTCTTAATTTTTTTGATTCGATTGTTACTTTTCAACGAATATTTTATGTTCTACAAATTACTAAATCGTTCGAGAATGATTCAGTTCAAATTATTTCAACAGTGAATCATTCGCGAATGATTTTATATTTCCACGCGGTTCTTGAGTGAAGCAATTCGGTTTAAATGATTTTCGAATAAATTTTTGACGAAAAACTTTAGTGAACGAAATGATTTGTTTATACTATGTGATGTGATTAGTGAATCATTTCATTAAGAACGAATATTCATTTTGATTGTTTGTGAAATCAGATAAGTAGTCTAGTTGACGATTCATACGATTTAAAATTACTCATTTAAAGAGTTCGGCAGTGTTGCCAATTATCGTGGTGTTAAATACGATTCTCCTACGTGAATTTAATGTCGAATTATTATTTATGGCGAAAATTGTTCTTTTTGTGTGATTACAGAGGAAATATCGAATAGTTTTCGAAGATTTGGACAACTAGTCGTGGATTGGCCGCATAAAGCAGAAAGTAAATCTTTCTTTCCACCCAAAGGATACGCATTTCTACTATTTCAGGTAGATATTCCAACTATGACGTAAATTTACTCGGAAAACGACGATAATTATATCGGAGTTTCGCGTCAACGCGACCGTCGTAATTTCGTATTTATAAAAGAAGAAAGAAGAAGGAAAAAAAAATGTTATAAAAAGAAAATGAACGCGAGCCGGTGGCCGCGCGAGGGGGTGAAGGGGATGTCGAATGCGTGACGCGTGTTGGGAAAAATATCGCGGTGGCCGCGCGCGCGATCGACTTTGTCCGCTCTCGAGTGACGTAAATGGTGGCGTGCGATTGAAGGGGGTGCCGGGGAGAGGGTAGCGGAAAAGTAGTAAAAAAACAAACGACGATACCTACGTACACGTCGAAAATAACCGAGCACGTTCGGTTGCTAAGATGGATTTTTTTATACGGATTCCAGAACATGGTGTGGGAAGCCTTAGAAGTTTTACAGAGCTTTCGTATCGCGAACGTTATTAATTAGTAATTTAATTTGAAAAGAGCGATCGGTCGAGCAAAGGTGGCTGAGAGGGGAAAATCGATAAAAATTTATTAATTCGCAAACATTATCGAGAAATACGACGAAGAGACGTTCGATATTCCGGTCAGGGTTTCGAGCCTCCTTTTTTTTAATATTGTCATCGCCCGGGGATGGTGAAGGGGAGGGTGATACGAACGCGGAACGCGCTAATTGGTGGAGAAAAACTTTTCCATCGTTGAAAATTAATTTCAATGTAGGATGAATTTATTATAACGGAATTACGATTATTTTTTTTACCCGATGAGAGCGGGAAGGTGTGGAAATAACGAAGACCTCGTGCCGTCGTGTAAATGGCGATTTTACGCGCCAGCAGATATTACCAAAATAGGTGTTTATCGCGGGAAATTATCGCGAAGCGTATTTTACGCGATGTCTGTTTTTTCCCTCTTTTTTACCGATTTTTTCATTTTCCATACGAAATGAACCGGATATTAGAAACGCGATAAAGAAGGGTTTGATGGTGGCTCGTGGTTAAATACGTTTTTATTTTGGCACAATGCGCCGCGATGTTCTCTTATCGGAATGTGGCTTGGGTTGGGTTTAAGATGAGCTTCTCTGCTCGGAGACGATATCTTGTGTTTTTCATTGTTCTGACAGCTCGAGGTTGTTCGCCGTTTCGCGAGAAAAGAGAATTTTTCGTGATCAGGTTTCACGAAGAATGGGGAGGGAGGAGGCATGTAGTCACAGGGAGGCTGAGAGGGCTACAAAGCGGTGAAATTTGGGGGTGACAAAAAAAATAAAAACAAAAAAGAGTACAATTGAAAACATTTTGAAGGATAAAAAATCTAAAAATTTAAAATTGTACCTCAAAAAATTTGTTAAAAATGAAAATTGAAAAAAGTAAAATCAAAAAAAAATTTTTGTGAATAAAATTTGAAAAAAAAACGAAAAATGAAGAAATACGATTAAAAATTTTGAAGGACAATTTAAAAATTGAAAACTGTACCTCAAAAAATTGAGAAATACAAAAAATTGAAAAAAAGGACAATTAAAACAAATTTTAAAAAACAAAAATCCAAAAATTGAAACATGTGCCTCGAAAATTTAAAAAAAAAAATAAAACGAACAATTTAAAAATTGAAAACTGTATCTCAAAAAATTGAAAAATACAAAAAATTGAAAAAAAGGACAATTAAAACAAATTTTAAAAAACAAAAATCTAAAAATTGAAAATTTTACCTCAAAAATTTGAAAAAAAATCGAAAATTAAAAAAAAGTACAATTAGAACAAACAAAACAAAAACAATTTAAAAACTGAAAACTTACCCTCAAAAATTGAAAAAATACAAAAAATTTTAAAAAAAGGACAATTAAAACAAATTTTGAAAAACAAAAAATCTAAAAATTGAAAATTGTATCTCAAAAATTTGAAAAAAAATCGAAGATTAAAAAAAAGTACAATTAGAACAAACAATTTAAAAATTGAAAACTATGCCTCAAAAATTAAAAAAAAAAAAACAAAAAATTAAAAAAAAGTACGATTTGATAAAATTTTGAAGAACAATAATTATTTCTCAAAAAATTGAAAAGGATTGAAGAATTGAAAAAAGACTTCTACCCTTTTACAGGAATTTCGATTTTGAAATTTTCCTCCTCTTCCCCCCCTCCCCCTCCCCTTTAACTTTGCATCGGAAATGTCGAGGCGATCCGTAATTCATCGATTTTCCGAAATTACTCGATGATCTGGGTACTTTCCGTAATCAGACGATTATTGATTTTTAAACATATAGAAATAATGGAATTCGTTCGCGAACGACTCATTTAAAGATGCATCGGTTTCGATTCAAACGAATCGAAGTCTTTTTTCGTAAGAATTTTCAGAGGATCCGAACAAAAATGCATTTTTATGTAATGGGTTCGTGAACGGTCGAACAAAAAAATCGTTCATTCACGAACGATTCGTTCATAGTTCGAATCTTTCGTTAAACTTTATATCACGCTCTGAGGGGTGATTCGAATTGGAAACATTTATTCGGAGTCGATCTAATAAAAACGATGCAGTTTCGTGGCCAATATCGTAAAGTCGTTCGTGAACGATTCGTTGAAAAATGCGGTATTTTTTGGTGGAATTACTGTTACAAATCTTTTTGCTGTGAAATTAAGAAAGGTTGCTTTGGAAAATGGAAATAAACATTCGTGAACGATTCTCTAAATTACTCGAACGTCCACCGATAAGGATGGAATTTCCGGATCATTTCGTCGATTTTGTTTTGGTAATTTAATTTCGATTCACGCTGGTGCGTTGTTTACTGCGGTGAACTTCGAAGATATCCAATCGACGAAAATTGTTTTCAATTACGTTGTCATTCAAATTAACGATGTTTTCTTTCGTCGGCGTGTTTCGGGTTACTTCGTAATAAGAAAAACAATAACGAAAGCGGGTAAATGAAAAAGTCGAGTGATCGTAATTAAAATATGGTATCGGGTCCGCGAGTACGTCGTTTATCGAACGTCCTTGAGTAATTGTTTTTTTTTTCTTTTCCGTCGAACGTAAAGAAAATGCGCCTTCTTGAAAAGTTGATACGGTTGGTGTCGTGTAGGTTAGCGCGTGTGTGTGTGAGGTGTTATCGAACGATAAAATTTAGGTTAGTGGGGTAAAGTGTGGTATCGGTGACGGGCGAAAAATAAGCGCGTAGAATACGTCGAGTATCTGAATTTTTAATACGATTTGACGTTGATTCGCTCGCGTTTTAACGAGCTTTTCTTTCGGAACGACATATGACGAGGGTGAGAGCGACTGACACGTGTATACGTGAAAATAATAAACGAATGAATGAAATTTTTGCAGGAGGAATCGTCGGTGCAAACGTTGATCGATTCGTGTATCCAAGAAGACGATAAATTGTACTTGGTGGTTTCTTCGCCGACGGTCAAAGACAAAGCGGTGCAGATACGGCCGTGGAGGTTGAACGACGCCGATTACGTGCTAAATGCTTCTTTACCACTGGATCCGAGGAAGACCGTTTTCGTCGGTGGGGTTCCGAGACCTTTGAAAGCGAGTAGGTATTCGGCGAGATCGCCGTTAAAGGGTGCTGCAACCGAAGGGTGTGTCGAAGTGTTCAAGATAACGAAGGGGTAGATGTTTTTTGGGGATGTGGGATATACGACCTTGAAGTGTGCCATTAACGCGAATTTTTTTGGTATGACTGAAAGAAACGGGTAAATTGTACGAAAATGGTGAAATTTTTCAATTTTTTGTGCCCCTTGCCTTTTGAAATTTTCTTTCACTATTGCACAATGACCATCGAGGTATCCAAGGACTCATTGGGCTCACTTCAGCGGAAATTCTTCATTTGTTAATTTGCATTTAGGTGGTTTTCGGACTTCTCCAAATTACGGTATTTCGCTGAATCAACGATAAACTTTTTTAACGTTGGTTTGTTGATAAGCGATTAATCGACTATGGGGTCATCCCATGTCAGTCATCACGAGGTTGAGTGATGCGATCGTCGATTTTTTTTCATTTTACATACGTGTAGAGGTCATTAAACAATGGCGAATGATGCAAACCGAAGGTGTGTGATTTTTTACGCGAACTTGCGATTTGAAATTTTCCAAATGGCGGAAATTTGAAAATTTTGTTTACCGATATTTCGGGTAACTCGCGATGATGGCAGAATCAGTGGTGCCGGTTTTATCAACTTAGAAAAATAATTTGGGCCTTTAAATCGCATATAAGAAAATTCTCATCTTTGGGTTGCAATTGTGAGAAAATTTTCAATTTTGTGTGGAATATCAGTTCGAAAAATTGCTCCTTTTTTTTGATATTTTGAAGAAAAAAAATTTCAATTGTTATTTTCGCGAGATTTATTTTGAAAGCAGGTTTTTCGTGGTTTGACCTTTGTATGTTACTAATATATTTAAAAAAATATTAAAATTAATTCTCCTCAAAAATCGCAAAAAATTTGCATATTTATGAGTCTTTGTGCATTGTTAAAGTGACCGATTCATCTACCCGGTTGACATTTTTTTGACCTTCGAAAGTCAAACTTTGCTTTTTTAAGGATTCTGGAGTCTCGAATTAGTTAATATTTTCTTATTTATTTTGTAATTACTTTGGAAGTCTTAAGTGTGCTTGCAAATGAAATATAGTTTGTGGTTATTTTCAAAAATATAATAGAAATTCAAAACTCGAGGAAATTCTAGTTTTCTAGCCGAAATATAATCGTGTGTATTTTTGGACGTGTGAAAGATGGAATTTGTAAAATTGGCTTTTTTTGTGAAAATCTCGAGATTTTGGTGTTTTTACGACGATGTTTTGGAGGGTCCAGCGAGATTTTGATTTTCTCCAGGATTTTAGAACTGCTTTGAAAATGTCGAAAAGGGTTTAAATAGTTGAAAATTTGATTCGATTGAGCTAAAAAAAATCCTTTATTCAGGGAATCGTTTTTTAATGCTGGTTTGGAAACTCCGCCGAGATTTGCGATTTCTCCAGGATTTTGGAACAACTTTGAAAAACGTTGAAAGGCAGTAGTCAGAAATTTGGTTCGGATGAACTGAAAAATTCGCTTATTCGGAAATTTCAATTTGGAAATTTATTTGTGAATTTTTGCAATTTTTTAAAATTTCAAATTTTTTTTGTGATTTAAGAAAAAGTATTCAGAATAAAAGTACGAAATACGTGATTGATCTTCTTCAAGAGGCCGGCTTTGATCTCACCAGGAGTCGGATTTTTGGAAAGAGCACGTTCAAGAAACCCCATATTAATCAAAATTCGAGCTGCCATGTTCACTTTTCGATTTTTGGCGATTTTCGATAATCGAAAATGGCGAAATTTTTACCTAAAATATGACACGTTGAAAAAAACGAGTAAATTTTGAGAAATAGTTCGAGAGTGTGTTGGTTTGTGCCCCCCCCCCCGCTCACAGTTTGAGCCTTCCGAAACAAATGTTGAATTTGCGGGGCGTTCTGGAGTCCCCAGCGCGATTTCCGTTTTCTCCAGGATTTTTAAAATGTTTCAGAAGTGGTCTCGATGAGACTGGGTAGCCAGAGACGAATCTATTGGGTGGGGTGTCAGGGGCAGCTTGTCCCCCCCCCCTGCTGGCTGGAAAGTTGGCAATTTGAGCATTTTTACCTATTGGTTGGTAAAACAGCCAACTGTGAAATAAAATAATGTATATGCATTAAACTTATAACTTATTATAAATAAAATTTCAATGATCGCACCAAACAAGAAAAACTCAATTTACAACTAAAATTAACTAAAAATATGGTTCACAATTTTATGCCAAATTGACAACGTGACTCGTGGGTATTGTGATTCGTAACATGTTGTTCTTCATCGAACAAATAGTTAGGTTTTAAAATTACCTTTTTTTTTTTTTTTTAGTTGGGCAATTTTCATTTTTGAGTTTTTTCAGTTGGCATTTTTGGGTATTCTGCCCCCTCTCCCCTGAAAAATGCCTTCGGTTCGTCTCGGTGGGAAACTAGATGATTTAATATCTGTCCCATCTCGTATGAATGGTTTCTGGAATATTTTGAAAATGCTGGAAAAAATGGAGTTTGCGCTGGAGAGTCCAAAATGGCTTGAGAATGTGAATTTCAAATTTAGGACGTTGAGAGGTGCGGGGTGATTTGTGCAATTTTGAGCCATTTCTCATAGTTGAATGGATTTTTTAATCATGAGAGATTGAATTTTTGAAAAAGTCAAATATCTTTGAAATCTGATCCGGCTACCTGAAGAGGTTCCGTTGAAAGGGAGGAAGAGGTGGGGCACTGTAATTGTCCAAAACGTGTACGTACCGATGCTTACTGACCGTTACCGTCACCGTACCGTACTCGTCGACATTTCTTCCCAACGATATTTTTTACAAATCACGGACGACACGACGTTAGCGTTTTCTTTCAATTTTAAGTTTCTTTTTATTTTAATCATGAGTTTTGATGAAAAACTGATTTGAAATTTTAGTACATGGTAGACCCTCATAAGG
>QBDW01006327.1:0-35884 GCA_003261595.1 Maconellicoccus hirsutus | reverse complement strand
TAGAGAATTTAGTGGATTTCAATTTTGAACTGAACTATGTTTTTGATAAAACCAGTTTTCACCAAGATATAAGCGATAAACCAATTTTAGGGGGCTTAGATCCACAAAAAAGGGAACTTGCAAACATGACATCTGTTCCCGAGTGAAGTATGTTGTAAAGAGTATCGAATACTAGGTATATACCAAAATTCAGCTTATCATCTCATTTTGCAAGCTCAAATGCTAGATTGACTGGACTGCAAGGAGAATTGTTTTTTCCATTTCAATTGTGTATTTATGATACAAACGATTAGAATGTAAATACGGTAAAATTACGTTATTTACGGTAATTTTGCGGTAATTTCGGGTAATATCGTGATAATTTACCGTCATTACGCGATTTCTTGTCAAATTACGGTGATTTTTTGATCCATCGAGGAAAAGTCGATGGTAATCGATAATGATCGACGGTAATTTCTCGCTTTTTTTCGCGAATTTATCACCATTTTAGCTCATCTTTGGCACGCGGATCATTTTGAATAGCATTTACGATGGCCGATCTTTATCACCTGCGCATAAAAAAAATAGAAGAGGAACACGCGTACAGAAACGTTGTGAAACGACGCGACGACAGACGATTTTAATAGCGTCGCGGAAAATAGCGCAAGACGCTCGTTAAAAGCGCTATATACGAAATCGCTTTCACACCGTTCGAACATTTTAGAAGACTCGTTTAAAGAGCGTTTAAATAACGGGAGATAACGAACGACGACGATGCGATATTGTCAACGCGCCGCCGCTGGTACCTGGGACTCTGTAAACGCATATTCGCAGATATATGATTTCGGCGAAACCCGCCTTTCGTGTGCTCGTTCGGCTTCGCGATATAATTAACATATATATAGACGTATATGTATACGCGGCATATCGCCCGAAACTCGTACCATTAAGAAGATGGCATCGTCGATTTTAAAATGGCGATTCGAGTCGACGTTACGATATTAATTACGAGAATACGGCGAGGGCGCCGATGGCGACAGTGCTCTGGAAACGACGGAGAGAGAAAAGGAAGCGAAGTGATTTTTCGCGAACGTGAAAATCGGCAGCGTCGTCGAGATGAGAGATTGTTGATGTATCTTCGGACAGAGGTGAAATGCGGCGCGTTTTTCGACGACAACTACTACGACGCTTACGTCGTGAACGATGCAGAAACGTACGGTGACGCGGATTGACGCCGCTAAACGGGTTATTTAAACTAGCGCGTTCGTAGATGTGCGGGACGTCGTCGTCGTCGACGTACAAGAAAATGATCAACTTGTAAGACATCGATTTCCAGTACCTGTCGGTTGTGAAAAGATGTATTCTATCGGATGTGTGCGGGTCTCGAGGCGCGGTAATTAACGCAACTTAGCGCTACGTCGTCTCTTGGTCGTCGTTGTCGTCGAGCACGTACAATGGCCATATTGGGCCGTCATACGGCGACGCGCCGCAGTCAATCGGACGCTTTTACTTTATTAGCGCGCTCCAGCCGAGCGTCGTTATTGTGCGAAGAATTAAAAAATTATCGTTCGAATTATCCGCACGTAATCGCGTATGTAAGGCGTTGTACGCCTTACGACGCTCACAATGTATGCGCGGTGCGGCGGCGGCGGAGCGGAGGGGCGGCGGTACGTTACACGTGGTACGTAGTACGTACGAATTTATAGCCAGGTAAAGAGCGGCGGCGCGGCGTGCACTTGTAACGCAATCTGGTAATCTGATATTTTTATTCTTCGTAATCAAGATTCTTCTATTTTATACGGATAGGTCCTTTTTGTATACGGTCGTAGATATACGAGTACGCAGGGTGTACAATCGTAGATGTATATTTTTCGACTATTTTTTTTATTTATTTTTATTTATTTTTCTGTACGTTTCGTGTATACGACGATGTATGGGTTATAAATGTTGGTACATTGATTCATCGACGTGTCATTCTGGACGATTTAACGATTTCGCTTCATTTGAGCGAGACCCGACCGTCATCGTGGAGTATGTATAGTGCTAAGGACGACGTGAAGGGGCACGGGAGGCACTTGTGAAGGTGGTAACGCTAATTTAGATTATTAATTTCGATATCGGAATACTTATTATTAGCGGGTTATTGTGACACGCTTCTAGGCGACGTTTTGTTTAATTAGCATCGCGTCGTCGGACGTTTTAAACTAATAAAATAAATCGACGGCGGGCTCCCACGCTGGAGATTTTTTTCGTGGGGTTTTTTAATCGTCGAACGCGGACGGGGTTTATGCTGCGGTACGGTTTAGCTCGAGGTTGATGCACGTTGGCGTATGAGAGAAGGAACGGTTGCGTGCTGAAATGAGTCGTGGAAGGAACGCGTCGAGGAAGTTCTGTGGCCGAAATTTCGAGTGTTAGGCGATATGTGACGTGGGGGAGGGAATTTTACAATATTGTTTGTTATTTCCAGCTGGAACACCTGGAACTCGGTTTTGACTTTTTTTTGGATGAAGATTTTGGTGGGAGGTTTGAGGTTTTATGGTTCAAGAGGGGGAGGAGGGAGGTACTTTTTGGTTAAATCTATGAAATCTTCAATTTTTTAGAGGGAAATCTCGAGAAAAGTTTTTTGACCTATTCTTTCATTTAGCCAGCTTAACTGCGACGAGTGGATTGACTTAATTGTCAATCAACTCGCCGAATATTTCGTTGAAAAAATTCGCCGCGAAGCTTAGAAGGCGTCGAAATTGCGCATATAATTAGCAATCGTATTTGATTTACCCGCAACATGTCTTCAGAAGTAGGTTCACATATTATGAAGACAAGTGCCAACGATTTATTTGTCGTCGTCGCGGTCGCTACCGAGGAACGTCACATCACAAGTACCGACGACCTGAGACGACGTTCCCTCGAATTAAGCCTCAATACTAAATTACCTCCTGCAACGTGCCCCCCCACCGAAAACTACCATAAATTATGTAAATTGGTAAGCGAACAAAATTCGATGAAAATTTACCATAAAATGTTGTGCCGCAGCGCGCGCGGCTCAAGACCAAAAAAGCGAGTACGCCGCCGAACGGGCATCTTTATTATGTAGTATTGGACACATTTATGCGTACGTTATGTACACACAATGTATTTCGGTTGTTTTTTCTACTTCGCGAGGTATAAGCGACACACCGTGATCGGCAATTTACGACCGGTGGCTTTTCGGTGTATGGCGACGACGGTGGCGGTGATTCGTATAGACGTCCTGGTGTCTGCCCTTCTGGATGGTTAATTTAATTACCTCGTCGCGTCTTAATTTGTTCGTCGGCGTTGGAAATTTCTTTGGTGGAAATTTTCGGCGGCGTCGGCGCGTTGATGAAGTCCTGCGAGCATCGGCGAAACGTCGTTGGGTAGAAACGCGACTTGCATACGTAATGCGATTCTTGGATGTTGGCGGATTGTTCATCTCGTTATGAGATGGTTACGGTGGTATTCTGTGTGTTGCGTTGTATATAACAACACGTTGAAGTTGACAGTTTTTTCCCAACTACGACATGTAAATGGTACACACGTAGACGTTTTGCTCTTCATTTGTCTGGACGCGTTGTTAAAGAGACGGCTGCGCAAGTGTATGAGGGACGTCGACACAGGATAGATATACGACGCGCCGACGACGAATAAACAGTGAGACCGAGTGGAGAAGAGTGTAAGAAAATAGTAAAATGTAATCTCGCGGTTATCTGCCGCTAAAAAAGATACCGAACGCGTTATAATAAAATGTACACGTAATGGCCTCCCATGGCGATGTTTATATACGTTTAACCTATTTTAATAGCGCGCGTAGTGAACGGCGGCCGCAGCGTAGTGAGGTCCTGGGTCTGAGTGGATTTTTTTTCTCGCCAAGAGCTTTCCAGCCGATGGGAAATTACGTTGTCGAGCCTTTTTCCGAGAGAACCGCTTAATGATGAGATGTTATCAGCCTTTTTCCACCTTTGGTTGTGGGAACGGAAATTTGTAAGGTTTGGAGAATTTCGCGTCAGACTGGAGCATGCACCTAAGAAGACGATTTATGGACGAGTTGAGCGTGAAGAGTCACGTGAGCGAGATGAGCATGAAATTAAATGTAAAAATTGGCGGAGAAAGTGGGATGAAATTTTTTCAATCGTAATTGCGAGTTTAATCGTACGATGTGAAAGAAGGAATGTAAAATAGTTACAAAACGCGTAAAAATAAATTAGCCTCATCAGCGGTGTCGAATCATCGTTCAGGAGCCGAAATGAACCGGAGCAAATTGAACGAAGCGTGGCTTACTTCGGAAGAGGTGGTGAAGTAGGCGTGGATTTGACATGTTGAGGAAACATGACGTAACGTCATTGGCGCTGATCTGCTTTCGAGTGGGATGAAGGTGGAGGGGAGGGTAACCTGCGCTGAGTGGGAGAACCTTCCCTGATGTTTGGGTGTAGTGAAGTTCCCCTTCGCAGTTTCTTCTTCGAAATAGATTGTAAATCTTAGGGTCGAACAATTTTTTTTATTTGAAATTTTTCCCAAATTTCTTTCGCTTAATACGTTTTTCGCACCAGTTTTCACATTACGCCGAGAGTAGCGATAGTGAAGGAAAATTTCGCGAATTAAATTAACGGTTGTTTACGTAAATCGCGAATAAACAAATTAAATTATAATTACGTCGTCGTAAATCGAAGAAGAATTTTATTATTTGTCGAATGATTATGTTTGGATGACGGAAATCGGATAAATACGAAGAATCGATAATCTGTTACTACGTCGAAGTTGAGATACGAGTATAATGACAATAAAAAAATTTAAAAAAAACAGACGTTTCAAAAAAGTCGTAAATCACATCGTTAATTTTACGCGCGTACAAACGAAAATCTTACAATTAATTCGCTTCGTATCGAAGAGTAGGCAGAACTAGCATGGAATTGGCTGGTGGATCGTATCCGCAGCCTCCTCAAGCGACATCGGCGCGTATTCATATTGTAATATACGCGATACCCGAGCATTGTTTATTTACCACGGCGAATTGATTAATTAAATTTATATTCTTCAATGAAAAATCACCCTACGAAAGATCGCCGACTGTTGAAACGAAAAGGTGAACATTCGACAAGAACGAAATCTGACCCTTGACTGCGCGGCCGCGACGCGGCGTTATCTTAATTTTCGATCTCGGTATGTGTGTCTATAATGGTTAATCCTTCGTCTCATTATTTTCGTTTTCTTAAAGTATGGGATTTTTGGGGTTCGTCGTTAAGGTGATATTTTCTCGATGAAACGCATGCGAGAAAAAGCGATAAGCGTGAGAGGTGGCGACGCGGTAAGTTGGTTTTTGAGGCGCAGAGGTATGCAATTTTATTAACACGGAGAGATACCAGCGTAGAGCGTTCGCGATGGGGCGTAAGTCAACGGGGGGAGGCGGGGGTTTTGAATTTTCAGTATTGTGCTTCGGGTAGGAAAATTCAATGCGAGATGAAAGGCGAAAGGTGTTGGAGAAAGTAAATCAGTTTGTAATAACGATGATTCAACGCGATTAGTCAGATGGTTGACTTCGTGCCAGCTTCTCGAGATGAATTACTTTTTGGCGGTTACGAGTAATGGGTTAGTAAAGGTTTTTGTTGGTGGGGATACCAGCAGAAGGACGAATAAATGGTGCAGTGAGGGTTCTTTGAGAAATATATCGTTTATTGAGAACATCACAAGTGAAAAGAATTCGATGGGGGAGATGAGCAGCGATAGATTTATGATATGAAACGTATGCGAAAATGTGTAGTGTTTTGGAATAACAGGTTTATATTTTTTTTTAATTATAAAAATGTTCAATTTTAATATCCATAATGAGATAATTCGGTACGAGAAATTTTGTACTATTTGTTTTATTCATTTTTTTGATGCTCGAAAGAGTATGAGCTTAATAAAATCTTCTAACTAGTTTTTAGTGAAACCGAAATTGAAAGCGCAAACAGAAATAATAGAATAAGTATCCGAAATACACGTGTCACCAAGACACGTTATCTCGTCATCAAAATAATGCAGCTTGTCCGCGATACACACCACTTTACGTGTAGTTTGAAAACGAACAAATAGAGGGTGCTAGCATGTTATCCTGTAGCACTGAAAATTCCACCCTTCGTACCAAGAAACGCTGTAATATGTTAGTAGGGAGGTATGAATGAGTGGTACGTTTGTGTACTTGATATGGAACGAAGGAGTCGGCCAGAAAGATTACAAATCTCGATTATTTTCAGATGATCCGTTAGTATCGTAAGTAATGTTTCATTTGAGGTTGCAAAGTGAGGGGAGATGCTTTCGTGATTTTTAAACCAAATTTATCAAAGTTTTTACGCTTAAATATTGCGATGAAAAATCGCGACAAACCCTCACTTCATCTGATTTTGTCTCGGAAACTTGTTGCGGGTTCAAATGAACAAAATTTTTTTTAAATTATCGCCGGGTGTATGTTTTTATGAAGTTTTGACAATATCTCACGCCTTAATTAATCCCGCTGCGTGGTTAAATAGTCGCGAAAGAGATGCGAGTATTGAAATGAGGGTAAAATGGTTTTAATTTCGAAACCTCGCCGCGGAGAAATTATCTTAATGTTTGAAGATAATACGAGTATTTGCGTCGATAGACGATAATCTTAATCTAATCGTCTCCCCGTGTTGTCTCTTTCTGCGCGGAACCACGTAAAATGGGAATTTTAACGACTTAAAATTGATACACGCGAGTACATAAAGCGGCGATCTCCGGAGAAGACGGTGAGCTGAAAAAAAAGCACAGGAAGAGGGAAGAGGGATGAGGGAAGATGTAATGACATTTATGTACGACGACGGCGCGTGCACCGCAAAGTCGGCTCGTGTTCTTACGGTAATGGTCGTCTTATTACGCGAGACTCTCACACGAGCGCAATTTTAATAAAGCGATAGTAATCAGATACTCATAACGTAAAGATTCGAAGTACTGTTAAAAAATTTATGAATAGTCACACGTTCGAGGCCCGTCTTCGGGGTACGCTGCGCGAATGCGTGAAGTTCTGGGTCCCAATCGCGACACAGATTGATGGAAAGTTCGGTTTGAGTGATCTAATCGGCGCGTGTTGACGATTTATTAGCGCGACGCTTATCTGGATTGTGTATCTTGAAAAATACGAGTGTTTATGGGTATTTGGCGGTTTTTCGTGTCATTATGGCCATCTGAGAGGTCGCGATTTCATGGATTATGGTTTTGGAAAGAGGAAACGAGATTCAGACGGTGCAGGTTGACGTGATTGAGGTTTTGGTCGGTGGGAAAGCTTGGGAAATGTTTGGTGAGATTGCGTTAGAAGAGTTCCGGGTGGATTTCAAACGAAATATGGGCAATCGTAGTGGTAAGAGGATGCCGAGTGTAGGTACTAGGTACACACGATGCTGATAATTTTCCAAAGTGTTGAAATTTATTGGCACTAGGGACGCGTTCATGTGCTTCTCGTTGGACTTAGACGTCTATCCGATGGCGTGTCGGAGTTCGGTGGCGTTGGAATTGGCGACAACGGGTGCAGCATTCTGGATGTAAACTCGAGGTTACTTGAAGGATCCTCGCGTATTACCAAAGGAGGTCTAATGACGGTGATGGAAGATTTTGGAGAGAATCGTTACCACATTCCTGTGATCTTTGCCCCGTACGATGGTTGCCGAAGCGAATTCAACGGCTGTAGATCATTTCCAAGATGTGCGCGATCACGTAGCGAAATTACTCCGACACCTGTTGCATTCGTCAACTTCGCGATTCCTCAGGGTGGAAGTGGTCGTATAGCGAAGACTAGAAGAACCGTTTAGATCGACGAGTTGGGATATGTATTTTGTACGCCCGGGCGCGCGGGCTTATTTACATATTCTTCGCGTGTTTCTTACTTTCATCGAGTATTAATGTCGCCGATGATTGCGTCCTGGTCATCGACTGCTCGCTGACTCTATCAGGTGTTTTGTCCGACACGTAATAAACGTCGACCCGAGAAATATTTCGAGTTACAATGTAACATCGCAGCTCGCCTTCGTACACGGGTAAACGATGAGAACCACCAAATTAACGCCAATTAGTTGGAAAACACGGTCGATTATACGTGTACGCATATGACGATTCGAGATGATCGCAATTTACGCGATACCAGTCGATAGTATTTTTCGTCGTAATGGTTTTATCGAGACGAAAGTAAACGTCCGAGGAATAGTATTTTTTTTATTCGTCTGTGGGCTCGTTGGTTTTACGTTTACGAGCAAAGGAAAAGTAGACGAGAAGAGAGAAGGTCGCGACAAATAATTCGTCTAATTATTATATAAGAATTTTGGTTATTTTAAAAATCTTTTTACCAAAAAAAAAAAAAGTGGAAAAAGAGCAGGTAAAAAAAACGGTCGTATGCGCGTTAGAAAGAGCGTATTATAAGAGACGATGGTAGATCGTAAAAAAAATAGTATAAAAATCAAGCTATGTGTATAACGCGCGGATAGAGCGAGTTGGCAATATTTTCGAGACGTGTGTGTCTGTGGTGGCGAGTATAAGAGTAAACACCAGCACACGTATTATGTATATGTGTATATAGAGGAGTAAAGAATTCGTCGACGATTTTCAACATAATGTCAGCTCTAATAGTTTATAGCCATCGGAGCGGGCACAATTGGTAGAACCTGTCTCATTTTTATATATTTTATCGTTTGAAACGCCAACCAGGTCCAAACGATTTATGTAAATATAAACTCCATAAATTAGGCTTTTAAATGCCCACCTGTTTATTTTTTAATCGCCTCCTTTATATTTTTATTTTTTCTTTATTTTTATTTTTTTTGATGAAAATAACGCGCCGGTGGAACTGGCGGAAAAATACGCGCGGGGTTGGCTATTTAATCGAAAAGCCGAGAAAAAATTAATTAGTCGACCTTTTTGGCGCGAAATCATCGACGCAAGGGTGGTTATCGGGTATCTTTTTTTTCCCCCAGTTTTTTATCGCGTACGGAAAACCTATGCGAGCTCATCAATCAATACCCGTGGCGGATGAGGTCGACTGTGTGCTCTCGCGGTGATGTTAATGAATTAGGTGCGCGAATCGACGCGTACGGTGGTGTGAAAATCTGAAATGTGGAGTCGAACGTCATATCGTGAACGATGACCGGCGAGGAGTGTGTCGCGATGTCGATGTAGATGCCGAATTGCCGAGTAGGTCATTTGGTTGAGTCGTAGAGGTTGGCTGCCAGCCGTGCCGAAGTGATGATGCTCTGAGAAAGTCTGGAGAGAAGTGCATTTTATGATAGATGTGAAAAGTGAGCAGATTACCGAAAGGAAATTATGGAGAGTAGTGATGTACGAGTATCTTGAGGGCGTGGAAAGCGGCGTTGTCAATTCATAAGAATTTACAAGAATTTTTGGGGCGGAATATTGAGAAAAAAACTAAATCTAAAAGCAGCTTGCGTACAAGTCCGTAACACTGTGACATTTTCATGTCACTCCGCGACAACGATGTTCATCAGAAGACTTCATTTGATGTCATATGACTTGTCATTATATCGTGCCACTTGACAAGTTACCATGATATGATCTTATACCATTTCTGACCATGACGCATCACCATGACAACGAATAGTCATCTATGGCGAAGTATAGTGACGTGAAAATTATATTTTTTGTCGAGCATAAATACATGACGCATAACTCGTTTTGAAAGGAAAAATTATCACATATCACAAAATAATCTCATGACTTCGCCTATTACCATGACAACGTCATGACATATTATGAAAATATGTCATTATTCAGGTTTGCATGACATCCATGACATGTCATTTGACGTATCACCAACATATGATTACATGCCTCTCACGACCATGACACTTGACTATTCCAATGGCCTTCATCATAACAAGTCATTGCATATCACATGCCAATCATAACCATAACATGTCGCCATGATAATGACTTATGGTATAGTACATCACTTATGATCATGATATGTCACCATAACAATAACCTGTCATCTATGACATGTTATCATGACATGAAAATATCAAGATCATCATTCATGAGCATGACACGTCACCATGACACTGGCCTGCGTCATCATATATGTCACTCATGATCATGATATGTCACCATAACAGTGACCTGTCGTCTATGACATGTTATCATGACATGAAAATATTAAGATCATCACTCATGAGCATGAGACGTCGCCATGACTACCGCGTGACGCTTTTTAAAAAGTTTTTTTGCACGCCTTTTCGCGATAATTTTCGATTCTGTGTACCATAGCCAAGGCATGAAAATGTCAAAATGATAGTTGGCCACATCGCCAGTGTTGCCGACTCTCAAGAATTTTCAACCCGTGCAAAACTTCTCAAAAAAACAAGAAAATCTCAACATTTTTTCATATTTTGCCCAAAACAGAGGAAAATTTCAAGAGTTTTAAAATATTTTCGAGAAAAATCTTCGAAACTACTTTCCAAAAATTAATCTTTTATCACTCCGTCATGCCCCGAAAGGCTGAAAATCTTCAAAAACCCGTCATCAAACTGTCTCTTCATCTTCTTGCAAGAAATCTTGCTCATGACAATTTCCACTCGACTTAATCTCTCATCAAAGATGTCCGTAGACTCATGGATTGCCGTACTCGTTCGTGTGATCCGTCTCCTCGCATACACACGTCCGGTACAACGGCGTAATTTAAATTTCCAATGACGTCCATGCCTCAACCGTCGCGTCGTCGTGTAAAAAGCGCACACGTCCGAGAGAGAGAAAAAGAATCACCCGACGATAATAAATAGAAGGTAAACATCGTGTCGAACGACGCCCTCTCGGAAAGATACTTGAAAGAAAATTCATTTCACAGCTATAACATTGTATATAGTAGCGATACAATAATGACAATACCTATTCACAATGGACAATGTACCTATGGCGAAGAGAGGCGAAACAGAAGAAGGAAAACATACAGAAGGAGGTAATTTTTGATTCTATATTCAAATGAGCCCGTCTGAAGAATTAAATTTCAAATCCAAATATATATTGGTAGCCACCGTATTATAATATACTTTCAAAGAAGAGAAGAAGAAAAAAAGGAGGAAAAAAAATAGATAAGACGTACATTGTAACCAAACTTGTCAACAAAGTGCACGATCGCTATCTGATACTCGAATTTTAATAGGTATAAATTAGTGGTAACCAAACTGGTTGGATGTTTGCGACGACGACGCTGAATACGGCGACGACGTTATTTCGTATCGTAATCTCGACTCGAAGCATCCGCCACACGATTCGTCATCCTTATCCCATCAAGGATTACTTATGAGCACGAGACCTCCTGCAGGAATCCCGAATATCCCTTTATGGCGCATTTACCGCAAAAAAGCGGCCGCATTGGTGCTAAATTGTATGACAAGACCACACTACTGTACTAGGTCGCGCTCCAACTATCGTCTTATCTTTGCTCATATCTAAGCTCGGTCGTGATATCATTTTAGTACTGAGATGAATTTTTTTCAATGCTGCCTTCTCGTTGTGGTTTTTTTTTCTAATACATAAAAGCAAATTGTTTCGCGATCGCTTACGGTGAATTATTAGATCTAGATATAGCGTTCTTTTTCTTCGGTTGCCATTTCGTTCTCTGTTTTACAAAACTACATCGTCAGCTCTATTGTGTATGTATAACACCGTGTACGATGGTACGACGCACGCGGTTCAAAGTTCTTCCAATTTGCGCGCATACTTGGAATGGTCGTATGTCTAGTATTTGTCACTTGCCACTCACTATATTGACCGGATACGCGATAATAAATTCTTGGCGAGTTACTAATACACGCGTCTTAGCGTTCGTCATCTTCATTTGCGGATAACCGCGTCCGATTCGAGGTAATTGGCGACGATCACGGTGAATATTCCGCCAGAAAGAACCGCTTCGAGCCGTTATAATCGTGTGATTTATGACGCTGGGAAAATTTACTTATTTTTAAACGATCGTGTCCGCGTTGTTAATAAAAAAAAAAGAGAAAAAACTTACAGGGCACGTATCTCGTTTACGGACGCGACATTGCGCCAACGAAGGGCGTTTCTCGATGGCCTAAAAAAAAAATACACCTCGCGAGAGAAGAGGTCAATTATGAGGCGATACATCCGAAGTGTACATTTTTAGACGAATTTTCCGAACGTCGGATAACGTTTGCGTCGCGATGAGCGAATAATGCGTTCACGTGTCGTGATCCTGGCCGATTACAGAAATCAACGCACTCCTGTGTGGGATTTTCCTCGAGATTTCGCACGTGCTGGGGTCAGGCGGACGTAATGCCCATTATGCGACTTGCTCGTCTGTTACCACAGACGAGAGACGGAATAGGGTCCAGATTTACATATGAGATTTCCAACAGATGAGATAATTCAGATGCGGAATATTTTTGAAAAATCACACAAGAGTTATTTCTGATAAATTGGCAGAACTGTTGGAATACGTGACGTCATAATTTTTTTTCAATAAGCGTACGAGTTTATTTTTATTTTTTTATAATTTTAGTTTGATTTTTTTTCAATACAGGTTTTCTCCTAATTTGAAATTCTACTTTGTTTGGGGGGAGGGGGTGATGAAGTAGAGAGGGTTTTGAAAATGTGGCGAGAAGATGGTGAAAAAATAGCGAGTTTTTCAACAAAAAAAAATCCGTTTGATGTCCCGAGCTCCCTACATGATTTTTTTGTGATTGATCATTTTGATATTTGAAACTTTGAAAGAGCTTTGTTGAAAGTACATAATTTCGAAGCAATGAGTTATTACGAAGGCACTTTGATGGGCAAGGTCAATGAACTTTACTCGACTCTTTATAGTCATCTGTGAGGATAGTTTTTACCTTTTTTTGTTATAAGTTTGATGATTTATCGAAAGCTTTGTGCTTGTAAAATTTGGGTTTTGGTGCAATTTCTGAGGTATCGTAGAAAATTTCAGTAAAAAAATTAGGGTGCGTGGGAATTTTTGAAAATTTTACCAAAAGTCGAGAAAAACGTTGTTAATTTTTTCTTCGATGCTCATACGAGTATTTGACTGGTTCATCCATCTGTTTGTCGTTTCTCCGAGTTTCAGAAGTGCCTGTTGTTTAATTTTTTTTTAATGAAGTACCCAGTAAATGAGGAGAGCGTACTCGAAAAATCCAACGAAATTTTCCTCGTTATGCCACATCCATCCAACTTTGGACGTTTTTTTATCGGCCAATATGTGAAAAAAAATTGGAAACACGCCAAGGGATGACCTCATCGGCAAGGACATTCGCGTATAGTCATTCATAAAGTCGATGGTATAATTTGACACAAAACGAGTGTACACGAACTTGTCCACCCTTCCGTCTAATCCTTCGTTTAGACGTTACCTATACGCGTACTGACACGAAAAAATTCCCATCCACGACCACTCTTCCTGTTCGTACTCGTTTATCAATTCACACAAAAGCGACGTCTATCGTTAAGTATATTTTTAACGACTTCATCATCTATATACGCATCTGTGGAAGGAACCTCGTTATGACCGAACAAACCACTTCTTCGCCAATCTCCGCCGTGGAAATGTGGCCGCGCGACAATGACTCCGATAATTTTATCGTTCGATATTTTAAAATTAATTGGAAGCGATTTTTAATTCCGCCCACTGTTTGCGGCGGCGCGTCGCGCTCGTCTCGGGCGAAGTTTCGAAACGCGTTATTAAACGGCGATTTTCATGCTTTTTTCGACGTATCTCGCCAAGCCAAACGCCAAACAAATACCTTAATATACGGCAAATTATCTCGTCCAGTTTAATGGCTGTGCAAGAGCAACGACGCGTGGAAAAATTTTCGACGCGATTGATATCTCGGTATTGTAGATAAGTTATGCCATTAAAAACGAATAAATTCGCGATTAGTCCGTGGACGCGGTTCGGTTTCCGTATGTGTTGACAACTCGCCATCATCCTACACGTATACACGTATTGACGACATCATCGACGTCTTCGCTGGTTCATTAGTTAAAATACCAAAACTGCCATATACACGACTACCCGGCAAAAAAAAAAAAGGGAATCACCGGAGCGGCGAAGAAGGCGCATACACGTTGGAAGCGAACACGCATTTAACGATTTATTGGTAACAAGTATCGAACTACCTGCGCACGATATATATCGGCGCGTATCAGCGAGCACCGCGAACACCGTAGACATTCGGGTACCTTGGAATACTCGATGTCTGCACTACTCGCCTTGCTTCCTCTTGGATGCTACTTGAGGCTATTAAACATCCAACGTACTGTCAATTGTACTCACAGCTTGGACTTTTGCGCCCGCAGTAGACGCGGTCGGTACGATATGGCGTATCGACCACCGAACAGACGCGTGAGGCACTGGACGCGCGACGAGCAGGCGGAAACGCCGAGGACGAGAATGAGAAGTGCACGAGGTGGTGCAGAAGAACAGGAGGAGAAAAAAAAAACAAACCAGAACTGGCATAGATATAAATCTATTGTTTTACGAAAAGCAATTGGACTTCGTCTATACATGTCGCAGTCCCCATTTAATTAGGCGAGAGATTACAACGCCGCGCGAGAAGGGAACCAAACAGGCTGGAAAAAACAAGCCATATAACTAGTGCTTGGAAGCCGCGGAGTGTCTGATCGCCGGATGGTGGTTCGTTTGTTTTTAAATGCTGTGTAGTTTTATCTGTTGGTATTATAAGACCGTTGGCTTTTATTTATTATTCGCTGACGTCAGGTTGTGTGTTTACGTTCGATATACACGAATTCTACACATATTCTTTAATGTTCTTCTTTATTTTTACTCTTTATCTGTTACGGCGATTTAAAAAAAAAAAAAAAGGCGAAAGCCCCTTTTTTTCAACAATGTCGAAGAACTTGGTCTGTGTTACACGATGACGAAGAACGGGCATTCTTGGAATTCGTGGAATTTCCAGCGTTATTAAGTTAACTTTTTAATTCATCGACAATTTATCTCGCGTCTCCATTTTGAAAATTCCTGCAGTCTTGACACGCTAAACGGCGTCGAAGCGTTCCCAATATTTTCACTTTGCCTTCGTGTCACCGAACAAGTCTCCCCAGGAAGATTCCCATCATTTTCACGACTACCGATTACCCGTATTTTTCAACCCCGTCGTAAATTTTAATTAGTCTCGTTAACGAGACCCTTAAAAAACCTATGCTTCGCTCGAAAGATTTACTATAGGTGGGATGGAGAAAAGAGGGGGAGCATGGATCGCCGATTTATTAATCTAGCGCGATTAAATTACTCGATCTAAATACTGCGGTTACAACGTGTAACCACGATGATCCGCCTATTCATCGTGGAAAACGTACGACCACCAGATGGTCCGTCGCCTCTACCGTGTTCGATGATTGGGTGAATTATGGTCCGGCTTTGTGGTTTTTCAGCCTAATTAGTGAAGTTTTTACCTCGCATTCTCAGCACGGAATACGTCTTGTGGACGATTCGATGGCGGTGGTCAAACGGACATCTTGGCGTTGACGTGAATCACTTATCTTAATTTACCATTTTTTTTTCTTCGTTGGTGCTTTTCGAGTAATGAGAAATAATACGACGTTGGTAATTGGAAATGGTTTATGGATATTTAGTGGATATTTTTTTTCTTTAAACGTCCGATTTTATTATTTTCGGGATCGAGATTTTTATCGTTTCCCTCCAAGATGTCAGAATTATTAAGGTTTGTTTGAGGATAATTTCGAAAGATCAAAAGATGACGCATTTACGAAATAATTTAATTTTGAATTTTGAACCTGGCGAAATATGCCAACTAGCGTTTGATTTCCACTAAAAAGCTCCATTTTCCAAGTGCAAAAAACCGGTTTCGAATTCGAGCCGGAGCTGAGATTTAAAAGATATTTTCCTCTTATTGAAAAAACGAAAGAAATTTTTTGTTTTTGTGCACAGAAATTGATTTGAAATTGACCCGAATTCATTCCGGTCTACTACCGTAATCCAAATCAATGAAACTTGAACAGTCCCTTTGTGGAGCAGAAAGTTGGAGTGGGGATTGATGAATATTTCGTGGAAGACTCATACGGTTCTACGATTTGGCGAAATTTCAATCAAATGCGTAAACCGCAACTTGAGGATAAAATTCCTAATTGATTTTCAATAAAAAATTATTTCTCGGAAATGGCCGAAGGGAAGGAGAGGGGGAAAATGAGCTTTCCAGTTTTCTGTTATTTTTTGCGTAAAACTTTCTTCAAAAATCGGTCAAAATTAAGGAAATTGAGCCAAGGGCGTAAAAATTTGAGCTCGTTTTATTTTCTCTTTTTTTTAGTTATTTTGAAACTACATAATTATAAAATTTGGAAAATCCGAAATTATTTAACCCTGTAATGGAGATTTTTGCATGTTGTTTGAAATCCTGAGAAAGAAAAGTGTTGGGGTCCTGGAAAATTAGTTGAGAAATATTTTTAATACGGGCAACTCGCCTATTATTATTCGCCTCGAGTTTTTCTCGGAAATTATTACATTAAGTTATAAAAAATGTGAGAATTTTCTAAAATTCATCGTTTCGAAAAGAAATCTCCAATTAACGATTTATTCGATCGGGGTTCTAATCTGTTAGATCGTCGTGTCGCGCGCGTGTGTGTGTGTGTGTGTGTGTGAGAGAGTTGAAAGAAATAGTAATATTTTACGCAATCGTCGACTAGCTGATTAATTCCAATATCACCCTCCGCCTTCCCTCTCGGAATGTTTTATCGGTATCGAAGGCATATGTCCAACTCGATCATAATTTAATTTTCGTGACACGTAATCGTAAAAAATACGATGTGATGTGTCTGCGGAAAGGGAAGAGAGTGGCGTGCAAGGACGATAAGAAGGAAGGAGAAGTGAGAGAAATACTCGAGATGGTTTAAATACTCGTACGAGGGGTATAAAGAAAAAGGTCGAAAAAAATAAGTAAAATTAAACGCGTTTCTTCGATATAAACATTACGAACCTATACATATGTACAATTTACGAAGAAAGAAAAAAGAAAAAAAAAAACGAGAAAAAATACCTAAATTAGAACACGCGTTTGTTTTTTCACGAATTACCATTAAAAAGGTAATAGACTGGGCGAGGTGGTCGAACACAAGTATACGGAGGATTTCTTCGGTATGAATTTCTTGAAACAACGAATGTTTCGAGTTGGACGCAATTGACGTGACGAACGATCATCCAGGAAGTCGACGTTGGGTTCGGAAATATAATTAGCCGGAGGTTTTCACCTGCTATATTTCGAGTTCGGTTCGCGTGGTAGACGAAAGTCAGGCCCGAAGCTTGGTATCTGTTTTTATATATTTTTTTCGCATTCATTAAAATTGAAAACAAGACGCGAACGAGGCACGAACAATGCTATAGACGAATTTTACGATAATGACACGCGCCTTCGAAATTAATCTACACCTGTATGCGAGGTTTTGGTGGGTATGGTATAACAGCCTTTACCTGCGACCAGCGACCAGCGACCAGCGACCAGCTGAACGTACCGAAAGCTCGAGTTTCCACGCCTTTCTCGAAAACGACTCGAAGTCGTGTTAGATATGGGATGATGAAGGGTGTTGGCGAGTTAGCGTATTGAATCTCGGCGGCGTGCATATGTAGTATGTACCGGTGCTAACTGCTAATGCGCTATTGTAATCGGGACCGGATTGGTAGATAAGCCCGAAAGGATGGACACGAATATGAGTTAATCATATCTTACGCGTGTTTATTTATTGGTATTTTTCGTTCGCAGTTGGTGGAATTTTTCTCGGGCGATGGCTCGCTTAAAGGGCTTCGAGAAACTAGAAATTGACCTTTAAACCTGTTTGCCCGAGCTTTCGCCTTATATGCGACTTAATCGGTATTATCGAGTGTTATTTTTGCTGCCATTTCTGACATACGGTACAATTAATATTTATGAGATGTATAGGGAGATATATTTTCGCGTTTTATTTTCACATTTCACGGATTAATTAAGTTATTACTAACGAGTGTAGCTTTTAATGATGTTTGGTATATACGGTGTTGGTGTTTTTTTTTTTCTTTCTTCTTTTATATGCTATCTTCTTCCTCGACAACAGATTTATGTAGTTTTTAACTGGTTTTCAGGTTCGGTGTAGGGGAAAAAAACGGACGCGGACGGCGGTGGACAAATGGTTCGGTGTTGTTATCGTGTGTCGAAGACGTGTTTTGTGGTAAGTAGACAAGGTGCCGTTGTGTTTTTAATTAACGGTTTCATGCCGAAGACAATGTTTGGTGCGTCGGGTACGCTCGATAGGTATTTTTTAATTGTTACATTTGTTCGGAGTATTAAGAAGCTGGAGATGGTTGTTTTCGATGACGTAGATAAATCCGAGGTGATTAGGAATGCGAACGAAGGGTGAGGATTTTAAGTTGTGGGTTTGCCAAACTGATAAGGAGGCTGCGTTGTAGTGTGAAATCCGAGTTTTATCGTCGAATTACAGAACTCGAATGTTTCCAAGAAGCTCCTTAAATTTTGAAAGTATGTAATATGTGGTAACGACTTGTTGTTCCTGGCAAGGTATTTAGTAATTGAGTTTAAATTTGGAAATAGACTCGGAAAACCTGGTGAAAATAGATGTTTTGAATTTTACGAAAGAACGGCGAGAGATAGAGCAAAATTACATTTCATTAAAAGTTTTTGGGATAAAATCCATCATTGGAGAGGTGACCTCTGGGGTATTTTTTTTTGGCTCCCCGTGTATTCGTAGGTTCCAGCTCCTTATGAGAGTTCATTGACCAGTTTTGTAGAGGTATTTCTCAAATAAAACCGGTACTTACAACTTTTCCTCGCAAAAACCTCCATCTTCTGTTGAATTTGCATGTTTATATCTATTTCCTGTTGTGTGACAAATGTCAGCTTGTTGATGACGGAAGTTTGAAAATTGATGAAAGTCTTTAATACGAATAACGAAAACCAAATGGTATATGTTACTACATAACACGACGCTATAAAGGACATCATCGTGGGAAAAACAAGCCTTTCGAAATATTCCGCTCGAATTGTCTCTATATTGTGTAGATTTTAATCTATATAATATGTTTATGTATTTAACGTCAAAAAAAAAGAAAAAAATTAATTAGAAGAAGACATAAATAAATCCCAAATAGATACTTATTCCTCATACACGTTCTACGCGGTCGAGTCGCTGGTTCGCGTTGTCGGGAATTTTTCGAAAAGACATCGCGGCCACCCGTAATTCGGTGTTAAGAGCGCGGCCGAAGGGAAGGGGAGACTTTCAGAATATACGCGACTGGCATCGTCGAACGTAGGATTAATTTGTATTTACAAGTTGTACGTCGTTAGCGTATATTAAGACGAATATATCGTATACATCACGAACGCGACTAGGAAACCGCGCAAACGAATACGGGCGCGCGTCCAAATTTTTCGCAAACCACAGGCGTCGCGGAGAAGGCGCGGTGTGATGGGTCATATCGGACAAGACTCCAGGGGAGAATGTGTTCAAGTAAGGAAGTTGAATGAAAACCGCTGTCGAATGGTCAGCGTTGCAAAAATGCTAGAAGACGGGATGCTTTGGTCGAGGATATCGTATATAACTCGAATTTATGTATAATAAAGGATCATCTAGGAAAATTGCATTCGCACGACAACATCTCTTGAAGATGTATACGTATACACGCTGCGACAGATGTGCCGATGTAAAGGACGAGAGCAGCTACTTGAAGATATTTTCTATTTCACATTTAAAATATACCTAGACCTACACCGTCCTCATCGCCGCTTTGGCTTATACACAAGGAGGAAATAAAGGGAACGCGATGGCCTTTCTCGTCGACGTAATCCTGGCAGTTCAGTGCGTATGTATATGGGATTTTAACGAAGGAAAAAAGCAAATCAATTTCTTTCGGTAAATCTGCTACAATAGCGAAGAAAACGACGACGAACGTATAAAGCCGCTGTATCAATTTCGCGGCCCGATTGCGACACGATATAAATCGGCGAGAAGTAATTGAAGAGTAGTCAAGCGAACGAAGCGACTTGCCGTAATAAGCTTTGAGGGTGAAGTCGAATAGGGGGCGTTAAAATGCGCGGCGTAGGTGAGGTTTCGCGGCGCGAACGCGAGATAGTAGATGTGCGCGTGTTTGCGAAAAAATGGAAAAGCGAAACAAGTTGAGATTGCGGAAATTCGGGTAGGAGATGGAGAAAAAGGTACAATCGCTTTCAAAAGCTCGTATACTTTTGAGTGAGTCCGCTCGAAATGGAATATTTTGTCGTTATTTCAGTGCGATTGCTGAATTGGGGTTTTTTCACTTCTCAGATTTTAGATATGTCAGTAGCTGCGTCGTTGATAGGTACTGAATACCGCGAAATTTGTAATTACAGGGAATTACCCAGCGGAATTTTCCGTAATTACCGTAAAATTAACATTATAACCGTGAATATTACAGTATTTTACCGTAAGTTATCTAATATTTATGATTGTGGTGAGCGAGTGAGATTACTTTCTAAGCAACATGTTCTAAAAGTTGAAATTTTCGCCAAAAATTTCATACAAAATTACCTTCAGAAAATGGTATTTACTGTAATTTAACGGTAATTCGGTAATTTACCTCGAGAAAAGTGGTATTTACGTAATTTTAATGGCTGCTGATTTTACATCAAGTATAATTCTGACCCAATTCCTTGTTTCTTGACCGCGATTGTTTACCGAGTAATTACAGTTATTTACCGTATTTTCAATACTGTATCATATTTCGTGTAATATTACTTATTACAAAGGTAATAAATCATTTCGGTAATTACCGTAATTATGAGTCATTTTTGGTAATTACCGTAGCTATGCGTAATTTGAGTAATTACCGTAATTATGGGTAATTTTGGTAATTACCGTAATTTTGCGTAATTTTTATTCTCATTTCTCGATGATTTGAGTAATTAACGGTAATTTGCCCCCAAGTTAATAAGTACGGTCAATTTTCATGTAAAATGTAATTTTCTCTGAAGTCGTTACAAAACAAACGAATCGTTCGATTAGTTCACTATCCCCCCCTCCTCCCCCCCAGAATTCGGTATTTCGAGTTTTACAACGAAAAAAACGTCGATCACGAAGAATTTCCCGTTACTCGCGTTTTTACCGTCGGTAATTTCTCGTAAAAATAAACACGAAGCCACGAAATTCGCGCGTTAAACGCCAAACTGCCTTTTTTTTTTGGGTGTGGTGCTTTACTCGCGGCGCGATTCTTATCGTGGAGCTAAATTGTTACATGGCGTGTATGTATGTGTTTGTGTGTCTGGAAGCGGTGGCAGATTTAACAAGCATCCCCCGCTTCGTCGCCCGCTTCTGTTTCATCCGCGAAGCACACATACATACGTCAAATTATCGGTGATATATTACGGAAGAACAATGTCCGCGTACAATGCGTACATATTACAAGAATTTATTACCACGTATAACTTTGTACGATGTGCTGTTCTTATTGGAAGAAGGACAGAGGTAAAAAAAGGTTCACCTGTATTGCGATAATACATTTATGCAGCTTCCATATTGCGCCGGAGAAAGAGACAGTGGGCAGCGGTGACCGAGACCGGCGATATGTACCGTATCTCGAGAATAGTATATAGAGACTTAGAGAGGAGGGGTAAATCGCGAATATGTATTTATGAAACCCGAACGTGTATTATATGGCGCGTAATAATACGTACGTACATTCTCTTTATTTATTTCTACAATTTTTTTCACGTTTGTATCGTCGGATGTACCGCGTTGGTTCGCGAATGCGCGGAATCTCACGACGATATACGTGTCATACGCGTATATTATCGCGGTGTTTTTTGGGATATTTATCGATTGGAAGATGGAGGAGACTGGTGGACGAATGAGACTCGCGGAGAATAGAAATCGTCAAAATGAATAAACGACGCGTCGGGAATCGAGATGAATTAATTGAGAGAGACGGACGAAATTAACGAAATGAGGCGCGGTGAAATCGCAACGAAGGAGTGTACGAGTATATGGCGAGCGGCGGAAACTGAGTCGTGTAAAATTCTCAAATCGAATATCCAGGCGGTATACGTAGGTAGTAAGAGAACGGTGTCTATAGTAAATGGGAAAAGTATCGATTGTACGTACATTGTAGACGGGTACATGACGAAAAAATAAAATTATTTACGAGCTTGCATCCATATGGCGGTTTATATTGGTAGAACCTAAATAGGTAAGAGTATATATGCGCGATTCATTACGAACGAATTAATCACCGTTTGATGGTTTGACGTCCTCGTAAACAATGGTCCGTTTTTAGATAGCAATTAAAAAAAAAAAAAAAGGTTTTCAAATGTGATAGCGGGGTGCGCTTATAATCGAGGCACCATGTAGATAAGTTAACGTGAATCAGATGACTAGCCGATTTTATGTCGAGAGTAGAAGACGACCGAACTGCGCGAGATCGGTATACGCGCGTATCGAGACTTTGTATAAATAGGCGAGGGTCACCTTTCGGATTTGGGAATTTACTCGAGCCAACGGTAATTGTAAAAATCCCCTAAATCCGTTTAGCTGGGTGATTTTGTTCTCGTTCACGCGTCACGACGATGGGTTGAGGCGATGGGTCGGTAAACTGCGGATGGGGGATTGCACCGAGGTTGGTTTGTCGGGCTCGTGATGTTGGGAAGCACTCGAAGTGATTGAAATTGACCGAAAATGCTTTTCGTCGGAGGAAATTCTCGGCGGAGTGTTGGGATAACGGCTCAGAAGGGAGGTGGATCCGGTAGATGGGTGGAGAGGTGAAAAACGACGCTTGAAATTGAACTTGTATCGTGTGCGCTAATACCGTGAAAACTTTTTACGAAAGGAATGTCGCTCTATTTTTACGGTTTTGACGTAAAGCGCAAAAAAAGCTATTCAATCGGGTTAGCGTAGCGTTGGTAAATAAATTACGCGGGAGAGGCTTTGAAATGAATTTTAATAAGAATCGAATAATGTAAGTTAAGCTAGTAAAAAACGACTCCCGGTTTCGGCCAAGTGAACGAAATTTTGTAAAAATTGCATAAAAAGATTGCGAACACGACCTCAGCGGGTAATATTTGCGTATAAATTATGATACGACCTTGGTTGAACGCACTACTTTTCAAGTTTTTTTTCACTCTTTCTGCGGTCGAGTATGCACGAGAAACCGAAAGAGAGATGAACATAGACGAAACGCGCTCAAGGTTCCTTGCACCATTTTCCCATACGACGCCGGGCAATTACACGAGCGCGGGTCGTCGGAATTTTATTCGCTTATTACGACGTTATGTATACGGAAAATGTACGTACAAACGAGCGAACGAGCGTCTAATGAGCGTGCGGACGACGACAAGTACACGCCAATCAAAAATTACCAACGTTAATGAGAGCCATACTCCGCCTGGTAGATGTCAACGTATGGGCTTCGCGTGTCTTCGGTTTTACTATATGGAATTCGCGAGATGTATCGCAAGACGCGGTTTTTTGCTTTCGTATTAATCAAAAGCCCACGTATCGAAGGAATTCAACGTGTAATGTTTATATTCTCTCGTACGTGGTTCGCGTGTAACAGGTGTTAATGAAAAAAAAAAAAAAAAAAAAAAAAAAAAAAGGAGAAACAAGGGATAGCGAGAATGAGCAAAAGAGACGGAGAGATGGAGGAAAAGCTAAAAGAGAAAAATACTAGTTGAGTAATTCACGCACATATATCGCTCGGGCGCGTACAATGGGTCTTTGTTTTTGTGCACGTCTCCATGGGAACTAAGGCGCGTAATTTACGACAAGTCGCCGAAATACCGAGTTCGCATTTTACAGCTCTGTTGGCTTTTCTATGACGTTTACATTGCGCGATCACGAATTCACGTATTTCAGGGCGGAGGGATCGGTGCGGTGAAGGAAAAGGAAAGCGGTAAGTAGTTGGAGGTTTGTTTGAGGGTTGAGTTGGGATGGAATGAGCGATTGATTGCAGGTAAATGGTGAGGTGCCGATTGGAGGGTAATCTTGATTGTAATAAGTTGATGGACAACGTTCTACGATCAATTCGAAATTTGTTTTGGGACCTCGAGAGTCCATTTTAACCATTTTTATCGACGCGTGTTTATATATATACTAGCTTCGCCCCCTGCTCCGCAACGCTCGCTACCTAACGCTCTTTTTTTTCTCTTAGTAGTTGTAACTCTCAACCATATTGAAATTACAAAAATCTGTTGATAATTCGACGGAATTCGATTCGCTCGTTCTGCCGAGATGAGGTCACAAAGAAAACGGCCATCATTTTATACAGCGTGTCTCAGAAGTCCCGCACGGTACCTTTTATTTTTGATCGGGGGGTGATAGCGAAAAAAATCCACCGGTTTTATACTTCTCATGTGAGGCGCATTCTACGAGGGGGTCAAAAATATTTGGACTACATACAGGGTGTCCCACAGACCACAAAACGTATTTTTTCTCGAGAAATTTAAATGTAAAGGGTACGTTATTATGTTGGAATCGAACACTATGCCCCAGTGTGGTGATGATGAAAAAAAAATTTTTGCAATCGGTTCAGTGGTTCTCAACCACGACTAGAAGAAATTTGTATCTTTGGTGTTATTGCAACTTTGCTTTCGAGCATTACCTGTGAAATATCAAACCGATTACAAAAATGAATGAAACAAAAAATCAATATTTTTTGATGCTCTACAACTTTTGTTTGAAACTTTTTTCTCTATCCCTTATTTGCTGGGGTCATCGGTTTTCCATGACTACACGTTTTCATCACGATTTTGACAAGAATATCGGCTGCCAGCAGCGAGATATCGAACCGGTTGCAAAAATGATTCTACAAAATTGAACCATTTTTGACGTTCTACAACTTTTGTTTAAAAAATTTTTTCATATCTCTTTTTTCCAAGGAGTTATTGATAACCGATTGAGAACCGCTGAACCGGTTGCAAAAATTTTTGTTTCATCATCAGCACACTGGGGCGTAGTGTTCGATTCCAATATAATAACGTGCCCTTTCCATTTAAATTTCTCGAGAAAAAACACGTTTTGTGGTCTGTGGGACACCCTGTATGTAGTCCAACAATTTTTGACCCCTTCGTAGAATGCGCCTCACATGAGAAGTATAAAACCGGTGGATTTTTTTCACTATCATCCCCTTATCAAAAATAAAAGGTACCGTGCAGGACTTCTGAGACACACGGTATATGTGAGGGCGAATACGAAAAGGGACCACTTGATCTAAATTTCGATTTTTTTTTTTGATGAAATTTATGTAAAAAACCTTCAAGAATCGAATGGAACCGACCACCGATCTCAATTTTCAATATTTCAAGGTAATTTCGATGTTTTAAGTAAAGAATTAGACAACGTTAAACCCTCTCCTGTAAAATTATGATTTTGGCCAAGTGGTCCCTTTTCGTATGCGCCCTCACATATTATATAAATATAAGATAAACTTTTTTGCTTGTAGCTGTGTATATATGTATAAATAATTTGTTGTCGGCGTTTTTCTCGCGTCGGTTTCAACAAAAAAAAGTTCAAATTTAAGTAATGTAGTTCTTTTGGCGAGTTCACTTGGTGACCAGAGTGAGGATGACCTTGGATCGAAATTTAGATAAGTCACTTTTTTCAAAGGGGTTGGGGGAAGGTTGAAAAGAGTAAAACCGGCTAAAAAATAACCTAGTCGATAGAGCGTCAAAATGTGTACAACATGCCCAAAAATCAGCGTCCTAAACCATGTAAGAGAAGGCCTCCCCCATTATTTGACTTCGAAAAATTACTAACCTAGAAGGTCGTACTTTGGCATGTACATGTAGTGGGTCCCAAATAGTGCCTTTTGGTGGTACCGACCTTTCACCTCCCCCTCACCCCTTGTCAGTCTCTAAAAATCTGATTTTTGGGACTTTTTTACTGGTTTTTAGTTTTGTGTCATCGCTGCAGCCCCTCCCCCTCCCTTCCAAAATACGCTCATTTTACTTGATAAAAGCGACACAAATATTTCTCACTTGATCCGTGATTGCGTTTATTTTCAAGCTTCAAGAGTCGATGATCTGCCTTTATTTGAGTTCTTCGGTAAAACCAAATTGTAAAAATTCTTATAAGAAATAGACGAAGCCGACTGAAGCGTAATTTAAATAAAATTAAATAAAGCAATATTGGTGGGTATCGTATTAGCGATTTCCAAGAGATTGCAGCGAGTCCCAGGCGTGGTTTTTTTTCGGATTTGTATACGACTATGCGGAACGAACTGTTATCGGATGCTCGTATGGGAATTCCGCGTGCGAGAGAATTTCGCACCGGAGTCGGCCCCCGATGGGCTTAGAATCGCGAGATCGAAACGACCCGGAGGAAGAAGAGGGCTTGGAAAATCGGACCTCGTCGAGCGTGCAAATGCGTACAAGTGGTTGGTAGGTTCGTGCATTAGCCTAGAGCACGGTTGCGCGAGATATACGACGAAGATGAAGCGCCCGAGAAAAGCGTATAGAAGAGAAAATTAAACGAGCGTTGCGGCGGCATAACGCAGAGGCCGATATTTCACCTCTCTCGTAAACCGACGCACGGATACGCGGAGAGCAACGCCACCGATGGATGCGAATGCTGTGTGTGTGTGTGTCTGCGTATATATATATAGAATATACATATGCACGCGTAAAAATGCCAAGCGCGATTGGTTTAAATAGGAGGGCGTGTATTTTCACAATTGCTCGTGGTACAGTCGTGTATAACGTTAAGACAATAAATTACAACAAATGGCCATTAATTATTGCCGCTTTTGTCGGGCATTGGTTCCGCTTTAACAGCGTGTAATTATCGCTTCCCAATACGATTTCGCGGCGGTGATGGATTTCCAGGGGCAAGCGCAGACGGCGAAATGCGTTTCGGTGTTCTTCCAAGGTATGATGGAAAATTTCTTTCATGCAAAAGACACCGATCACGGAGCTTGGAAGCCGAGAGATAAGAAGGCGAGTGATATACGATGAGATTTTCCGTTTATACGAAACGCTTACCGGAGAAAATGCTCGGATGTGGGGGGGGAGGGACGAAATCCGTATAACATTTGGATGTGCTACGAACCGGAGAAAAAGATCATCTTGCAAAAGTGACCAAGCCAAAAGGGAACTTTGGAAAGGTTACGCGCGTCAAAGTAAAACAAACAGCTTAGACGATGCGGTCGAGCGGAAAATATCGCGTCGCGATCCCGAGAAAAAGATTCAAAGGGTGAGCTGGGGGTTGAAGGAAATGACCTTTCCCGCCTCTGTCGAGATCGCAGACGTCGCTAGGAATCGTAATCGTAGTTCGTTACGGATGGTGCGACGGACGAGACAAATCGAACGAATTAACGGATTTATTTTCAATATATATTTATTTGGCGGCTCGTTTCGAGGGTATTTGGGAATTAATCTCGAGGAAACGATCGCCTCTCGGATGCTTATCAATTGGCGTATGGAAGTAGTCGAAGATACGCCGTTTACGGGAAACGCGAACGTAGTTGACCTTTTTTCGATTTATGGTAATTTTATTACGTATATCCTTGCGACGGACGAAAAACGAGATGGAAGAAGGAATATTAAACGCGACGATGGACGAGCGCGGCGTAGCGCAGCGCTGCGGAGCATACACGACGCGATGGTTTTTTGGTGGACTTTGGATGCCGGTGGCGTGGAAAAATGCGAAATATTTTTCGGTTCGAGCGGACTCGTTAAATCGACGATTTGATTTTATTTTCCGGCTGATCGAAGCGTTTATAAGCGTATCGTGGAATTAATTAATCGTACGGAGAAGAAAAAGCCAGCGACCATCGCTGGCCTATTTTTTATGGTTCGAAAATGAACAGCGAAATTATGTATACGCGTATGAAGGAAGAATGCGAATTAGACGGTTTATATATGTAAAATACCTTGTGGATTTTTCTTGGGCGATAATTAATATTCGTGTTAACTGGTTGAAGCGTTAGATTTTCGGTTTCTTTGATATTTTTAACTACTATGTCAATGACCGTGTATACGTTTGCGCGATGCACGGCGTTATAAGGCCGGTGCCGATGGCGGTACGGTGTGATGTCTCCGAGCGAGCGATACGGGATGCGATTTTCTGAGCGTTTTTCTCTCCTCCAAGTAACGTTGATTTATGAAACGAGATGCGATCTTAGGTGATTTGGAATATTTTGGTGGTTTTTCAGTATATATTCCAAGTTCGAGTTGGGTTCGGTTTTTTTTTTTTTTTTATTTTAGTCGAAATGAAGTGATATGCAAATGTGTCATTGACGATATTGAAGGTATGTGTGGGTAGCGAGGTGCTTTTATGGTTCGAGAGAGGAGACACGTTATATGCGATTTTCAACCATTTTTTAAAATTAATTTTTACCTGTGATCAACGCCATGTGCTGCCGCCAAAGCCGGAGGCGTAACTAGGAGTAAGGATTAGATGGAAGCGAAGAGTTGGAAGGATCTGAGAAATTGGAAATGACGTTGGACAGAGTAAGGATCGTCACTATGGATTTCTGGCATAGTTTTGGGGAGGTTGACCGCGGAACGGAAGGACTGGAAACGGGGACATTCAACGCGTATATGGAGGACGGTAATTTGGGAATAACAACGGGGACAGATTGGTGGAGTTTTTTTCTGAAGGAGATATCAGGAATGGGTAAGTGAGGAATGGCCAAAACGGAGTCTGGTAAGTACCACCTGCTCGCGACGGTTTTTAGAGATAGAAATTCGATTTTTTCGTATATTTGAAGCTTTCGATAGAAATTTTAGTATTTTCGATGTTTCTGGAAATTCGCCAAAAATCGAAAGGCGAACACGAATTGCTGAAATTTTAGTCAAACGTGTATTCCAACGTGCTCATTCTTATAATCGAATTCGAACCCGCCACCGAAAGGGAATTTGCACCACTCGATGTAACGCTTTTGATACCGAAGATGAGCAATTTTCTTGCTTAAAATTTTTCGTCACTCGCGATTAAGGCTATCGAAAAGGTTTTGCGCATATTTTACATATTTTCACTTTTCAAGGCAACGTGACTCTTTGAAATGTTTTCTTTATCGGTAAAACGACTTAGGAGCGATGTGACGAGGTTGTTTATGAAGATAAAGTATACTTTATGAATGTATTTGTTGCTCGAGGTTAGTGCTGTCGAAAAGCTGCCATGGGAATTTTTTCCGCTTGTTTGTAAGGCTTTCGACGTTTGAAAAATTGCCTCTTGCAAGAGGGTAGATTTCCAAGTGATGCGATGCCTTTGGAAGCGATATTAGGTAGTTTCATCGTGTATTTTTTTTTTTTTGGTTTGTCGTTTCAATTTCAATGAAAAAAATTGATGTTTTGAAAATTTCAAAAATCACGTTACAGATTTTGCAAAATTACTATCGAGATTTCGAAAGCAATTTTAAGATCTCTTCGTGACCAATTTGGTAATATTCGTAAGTCAGGGCCTATTATGGTGAAATTTCAAGCGGTATAAAAAAATTGTAGATACAAAAAGTGTTTCGTTTTAAATTTACTACAATTTTTATTTCAAAAATTTTTTTCTCCGGTTGCCCCAAGCTTCAGGAAAATACCCCAACTGGGTTATTTTATTTGCAGTGCTAACGATATGGCAAAATATTTCGAAATTTAAGCGATTCGTGCAAGAAATGTTCATCCTTCAATTTGCAAGAAATTTTGTTTTTAAAATTTTTTTCTCAAGTCGTCCCGAGTCTCACAGAAACGCCTCAGAATGAGTGTTCCATAATAAACGGTGCTCTACCGTTTTCGATTCGTGCCGTGAAATTTTTCATTTGATATTGCATAAATTTCCGAGTTTTTGTTGGTACTCGGCGTAGCTGCGAGTAATTCTTGAAATAGGCTTGTCGTATGTGACTTGTTTGATTGCTCGTCATAATCAATACGACAGAGATTGGTGCTTCGGTGTTGCCTATGTATGATATTAAAGGCGTTCGTTGTAAATTTCACTCGCCCGAAAATTAGGAAAAGGCGCGAATTCACGCCGACGATGCGCTTCGCTTGCAATCGAAACTCGTGCATTCGATTTATCAACGTCGATTTCCAAAACAACCCACTCGAAAGCGGTGTGTATTTGCATGTGCGCTCGCATCAGTTGGCTTGTGTGCGCTGTGCAGCGCGTGTAGTACGCGTTTTAGAAAGTACGTGAAATGGCGACAAATATACGCGTTCGAATTATCGACTGAATTACCTGGTCGAACTCCGCAGATGGTGTGATTCGCACACGAATGCCTGTTGTATGTACGCGCTGGCGTGTGATGGCCGGTGTCAATATTATGAAAATACGCGTACCTGTCCACGCTGAGTAAACATTTGGTAGACTTGGCGTACGTAGAGACGTAGAGAGCCAGAGACGACGGTCTGCGAATATAAATTACAAACGAGGCTTGGAGGTAACCCGAGGTGATACTTACCTCGCAACAAGAAATGAGAAAGGAATAAAAGACGAAAGTAATTGAAAATTTTTTCTTTATTTTTTTCTCATTTTTTACATAATTGGAAATTAATAGTAATTCTTTTCATCTTTACAAAGGTAAATGCTCGATTGGTATGTTTAACGCGGTGGTTAGAAGGAAAATAGAGGAAAAAATTTCACAGAAATTAAATTTCCGATCATACCATCGCACGTATATGATACTCTTAATACACATTATGTATAAAACCCGCCTTAAAACTAGATTGCACGTTTTTCATTTTTTCTTAATATTTCTGATAATTTTTACGGAGAAGGGAATTTCAGGAAATACGTCGTTAAAAATGTATTTTTCGACCGAATACCTGCGTAAAGGTTTAGGCACATATTGCGTAAATTTTTTACGATCGTGTTAACGAAAACTTTTTATGGTAAACGAGAAAATTGACTATTTTTCCTATAACCTTGAAAAATAACGTACGATTATTGTGTGTGTGTGTGTTTTTTTCAGTATTTTTCATATTACCAGGAAGTTGAAAAAGAAAGATATCGTGTGTGTGATATTCGATCGAAATATACCGACGTGTAAAGGGTATGACTTTGGAGTTGGTTGACGTTGAAAAAAAAAATAATATTTCGTTCGTCGCGAACGATCTGTAAATATTTTACAAGGGATATATGGATTTGTTTTCTTTTTTACATTATTTTTACATGTACATTACAAAGGTATTTACAATGATAAACATTTTCATAGACTAGGCACCGAATAACAACAATAACAATAATATTAATTTAATGAAAGCATCTTTCATAAAAAGAAAAACACATGCGGTCGTGTATTGGATTTTGTTATAGCCGCTTTGATTTTTGCTATGGCTACGAATGTTGCCTTCGACGATCGAATTCCTTAAATTGTTTACTCGATGCGCGTTTTTCTCGTTTACCCTGCAAATGTCGCAGAATCGGCCAATCGGATGGAAATATTTTGCAGGTTGGAAGAGATTGCGGGAAGCGTGCGAGTTTTACAGGAATTTTGAAAATTTCTTACGAGTAAGAAAATAAGCGTGAGATTGGCTTCGATTGGAAGATATTTTTGTCGGCGCGAGTACGCGCGGAGAAGAGAGAGAGGATCGGAAATTTGCCTTTTTTTTTTTTTAATAAGCTCGTTATAATATGGTGAATTACGGTGTGATTTGGAAGATGATCATGGCGAGGATGAGGAGGTCGTCGCGCGTTCTACACTAAAAAATTGATATGTCTGCGATATAAATTCGCGACTCGATGGGTGAAAGAAGGAGAGAAGGGTAGACGTGGACGCATCGAATTTTAAAAACAATAATTAACCTTTGGTATAGTACACGAAAACAATATTCGCGTTCGTAGTAATAAAAAAGTGTTCGTTTTCGGATTCCGAAAACGATTCGGTTAAGTACGTACAATTAAATAATAATGAAAAAAAGAGATAAAATTCCAAGTTAAATCACTACATAACAAAAGGAAGAGGGGGGAAGGAAAAAACAAACAAAAAAAATGAAACAAAAATAAGACTTATTGGTATAGTAAAACAAAGTAGAAGAGAAAATACACGAAGAAAATAAATACATGAAAAAAATCGTAATTTTAAAGAGCTTAAACACTTCGAATTTGTCATTGAGATCAATTCCGTGTTTATATATCGTAATTATTGTGTAATCAGGTATACTCCGTTCTCCAACTTGCCTATAAAAAACAGAAATTTATGAGTTGCTGGTGCGAAGGTGTGGGGTGGTTTTCATCGGGGTAGGAGGGGCGATTTTGATCGAGCGCTCGGGATCTTTATGCCTGTTGTCATAAAATCATCATTGTAGGGGAAGGGGACCCGATTGGGATGCGAATTTAAAAAAATTGGTGAAGATGTTGGGGGAGGGGTATAATTTTTTTGTCTCAACGAAAGGAAGAGAAAGAACTTTATCGTGATATAGGTACTTCAAAGAACTTTATTGAATTGAGAATAAAATTGCAATTTATATAAAATTTACAAAAAATGGATTTTCGGCTCTATCACCAACGTCTCTCAAAGTTCAGATTGGAAGAAAATTCGTATTTGAAAAAAAAATCAAATTAAAATTATAGTGTAGAAAAATAAACACATCGTATGTGTATTGAAAAAGTATATTATGACGTCACGTATTCCGACAGTGCTGCCATTTCGTGAAAAGTAGTGGGTCATTTTATAAAAATGAACAATTTTTGGGTAATTTTTTCAAAAATATTTTGCGTTTCGGTTTTTTTTATTCGCGTAATATTTTTCGACAAAATTTACTGCTTTTTCGCTCCTCTCACCACTTGTAAGATACCCTCAGGGGGAGGGGCACATGCCTCGTTTTTTCCGTCAGAACCGCCCATCCATAGAATACTAATTTTAGATCTCGATTATTACACATATTTTAATAAATTAATAATTTATTTTGCTATTTCGGAAAGATGATGGAAAATGAACTCACGTGTTCAGGACCTCCCCCCCTCCCCCTTCATAGGCTTTAGATGATCGTTTTTGGAAACTGATACGTCATGTACAACAAGTTGAGGTACTTTTGAAACTAACGAGTCAAATAACTTACCATATTATTAGAGGAAGCGGAGAGTCCTAGTCCGGTTAGCGAGGACATGGGATGATGATGCATGGCGGACGGCGCTACCGGTGGTCCCGGAGGTCCGGGCGCCACGAAGCCTTGATGGTGATGGTGGTGATGCAAATTGGACTGATGGTTGTAGGTCTGGTACATGTAGTGCGACATGGCGTGATGCGGATGCAGCGTGGACGGGCTAAGGTGGTGATGTCCGGGCCCTCCGAAACCACCGCCGAAGCCTCCTTTGCCGCTGCCGCCGAGGCTGGGGTCCAGCGGCTTGATCATGTCGGTCATGACGCCGGTCAGCGAAAGGCAGGACGAGCTACCGGAACCTTTTTTCTTCTTGGATTTAGAAGATAGCTTACGATTCCTCGTCTGGATTCCTTCTTTTTTCATGGTTAACGGCCTATTAACCTGCGAACAAAGATGGAGACGTGAAAACGAAGGCGAATTAGAGCGTACGCTTATTGGTCGGCGACGAGCGAGTTACGGTGTCGTCATCCGGCGTGTATAGGAGTGCGGTACCGTGGTTGTGGATGGTGTTATCGCGGTACGATAACGCTTTTTCTCACGGTACGCGACGTCGCGTTGACGTTCGTCTGCGGAATATGTAATATACGAGCGAACGCGCATGTACGTCGAGGATAAATTAAGGTAAAAAATACGAAGTGCAGGGCAAAAAAAGCGCATAATAGAGGCAAAACGAGACCGTGTAAAAGCCATACACACCGTAAAGCGCAAACCGACAACTGATAAGAGCCGCCTTCGGTGACGTGCCGCGAATATCAAAGATGGATTCCGGAGCTGCACGGCGCGTCCGTATCGGCGGATACCGCACGATATGGTATTCCGCGGACGGCCGCGCAGCACCTGTTTGCAGTTCCCCCGGCCGCCTCTACGTGTGGGCACGTATATTCCGCCACGTCTTCGTGAATTATTACAGAGTTTTTCCAATATCGTTATTGACGTTTATTGATATTTATTAGCGGCTTGCGACCGGAATTCCTAAGTAGGATGAGGAATTTTTGCTGGCGGATTCGCAGCGTAGGAGCGAATTTGCCGGAGTGCGGAGGTCGAAGGGTTGGTTCTGTTGGGTTTAGCTTTGTATGTTGAGTGAATGTTTCAAGGGGCGTGTAAGGATCTCGTAGGTTTTGCCGGAGGTGCGTTTTCGGTTATTTTTTGCAAAGCTGTTGGAAATTTCGAGGAAGCACTTGTGCGAACGCTTGGTTTTGCTTCTTTTTCAGCCCTCCTTTCTCCGTGCTTTCTCTCAAAAGCCTTTTTTCCCAGATATCGACCGTTTGTGCGATTATTCTAGGCGGTTTGTCGACGTCATCACTTTGTTGCCGGAGTGGTCGACGGTATTATGGCAATATTCGGCCATCAACCGGTCGCGTTTGTTTACCGAGGGAGTTTTCCCACCGGACCAAAGCGCGAACACAAAAATTCGGCCGTCAAATCGGTCGACGTCTCGGTCAGCGTGCGTTGGCCGGTGGATATTTGGCAAATACCTCGAACGGCCTGTACCGCCGTGTGATTTTCTCGCGTCGACGAAACACGCGCTGGATGCGCGCATCGATCGTCGCTCGTACGGCTAATTTATTCGCGAAATTGAAGGTCGCTGGTGCGGTTTCCAAACACGCGCGCCGCGGCGCCGCGTTCAACAAACTCGCGTTAACGGGCGCGTTATGGTTTTTGATTAGGCGTCGCAATCGCACCGGCATTAATGAAGTTTGCTACGTTGCAAGAAGAATAAGAAGTGAAAAAACTATGAGAATATGTACACGCGCGCTTACGTAACGTTGACGATGAATCGCGAGGGACGCGCATCGAATTAGCGGAATTTTCACACGATCGCACGCGGCCGAGCGCGTTTCCAGTGCGCGTAATTTCGACGGTCGAGCTTACGAAATACGGCGTCGGTTAATTGGCGAGGAGCGCGGTTGTGTAACGATGACGGACGTCGGATGAGTGTTGCGACTCTGTGGACACGAAAAGATTTTTGAAAAATCGACGCGGTAATTCGAACATTCCGAGGAAACAATGCCGAAGGAAAGAATAGGGTAGTGAAAATGGAGAAGTCGACTTAATAAATCACTTATCGGGCCGATTATATTGTATTAGAGCCGTTCGATCACACTTCCCAAAGACCTTTCGACCCGGTACTCGACACACCGTCGTAAACACCGGCTAAACGCGGAAGAGGGGAGAAGGCTAGATCAGCGATCATTATTCAAACAAGCCGGAGTAATTATCGCGTATATTATTAGGTATAATAATGCGCGCCGAAGTCACCACGTGGGTATAAATTGGCTTTTTCTTTCTCCGTCTCGTTCGCTATGTATTCACTCAGGTATCCGATGGGGGCCCCATTTCTGGTACGTAGAAAAGGCGAATATTAATGATGAAATTTTCTCATTCTGGCGATGCCGCGGACGGCTCGGATGACGGAAGCGTGTCGTGTTCGGGTATTAGACGGCGAAGTTACGCCGGCGACGATAAAATTAAAATCTTCTCAAATGACAAATAAGATATTTATGGCATCGGGGTTAACGATGCCAGCGACATCGATGTAATAACGTCGCTAATTATCGTAGCGAGGGTGGCGTATTCGTCGTGGGTTTTTTGTCCGCGCCCCGCTCTTCGACGCCCGTCTGTACCTTTCGTACGGTAGCGTCTTTCGGGCGCTTAGTACGATAGAAACGATTAAAATAATTACGTTGGAAGTACATACGACCGATGGTGTCTGGGTTCGCGGAACATATCAACGGTGCGTAGATACCGGCGCCAAAATGTACCGGGACACCTTGGATGACGCCTTGGGATGAGACGACGTCGTGTTCGTGGGGTCTCGGATCGTTTTAATTAGACGATTTTTTGCGCCCGTCGGAGGTTTTTTTTCTCTTCGGATCGGT